>JAFVLL020035400.1:0-19693 GCA_021397915.2 Tor tambroides
AGCTTTGATATTAGATATTATTAAGTGTTGCTTTTGATAAAACGAGCTCTTCTTCACCATTAAAAACATTTTTATCCATTTTATAGCATATGAATGATTGAACCCTTCTCTGTGGACACACTGGTTTAGATAGAAGGCAATAAGTGTCATAGATTTGATATAATTGTGTTAAATACATTCTATTATTAATTCCTCATAACATTTACAATTGAAAATGTTTTCATTTTTTAAACCTAATAGTTACAATTGCTGGACAGTGGACATGTTTTGTCCCATGTCTCAAGAATCTGTGAAATGTTGCATAATTAAAACCAGTTAACTTTCATTTTCATCTCCACCACCATCATTATTATTACCAATATTACATTGATATGCTAGTAGTTGGCAACAAGTGTCTTTACTGAATCAATGAGTCAAGTAATGTTCGAAAACACTGATTCATTCAGAAATGAAATTTGAATTTGAAATAGAAATTAGCTGACTGATCTCGCTAATTTCACCACATATTTTTGCCATCTTTATAAGAATACTAGCCAATGCTATTATGGTATTTTTATTTATCTTTGACTCATTCACTTAACATATTCTTTCACAAATATTGATTCACTTAGGTACGAAATGGTAGCTGCGTCTGAATAAGCATACAGCTCTACTATTTATTAGGAGAAAACAGTGAATAGAGAGAACATCTGAATTCACAGGACTCAGACAGTAGGTGAAAAGTACCAAAATGACCTACTACTCTACTTTTTACATGATTCTGAAGCACGGATCCAAAGGAGACCTAACTGAGGGGGGCGACACAACTGACGCTTTGTAAGTCACATGGCAACATGGCGAATGTACTTTATTTTTATTTATATCACATTTAGACTATGTAGAAAAAACCTTTTCCCAACGGTCAAGTTCTTAGTTATTCAGACATTATGCAATTTCAGACACATACACTCTTAAAAATAAAGGTGCTTCAAAAGGTTCTTCACAGCGGTGCCATAGAAGAACCATTTTTTCAGTCAAAAGTTCTTTAAAGAACCATCTCTTTCTTACCTTTTTATAATCTGAAGAACCTTCTTTCACCAGCTTTTGTGAAACAGAAAAGTTCTTCAGACGTTAAAGGTTCTTTATGGAAGCATTTAGACAAAAAGGCTCTTCTATGGCATCGTGAAGCACCTTTATTTTTAAGAGTGTATCGAAATTCTGAATGATTCGACATGTTCAATCAAACCATTTCTTTGATAACACAGATTTAAAACACCACTGCTTTGTGGTTGCTCTGCGTATGCACAACCATTCTTCTATAACTACATTTGGTTTCATTGATGGAGCAAAAGTAGTCAAAATAACTGGTAATATTGTGTGTTAAACTGTATATAATATTGTGTTAATCAGCATTAACTTCTTATATACTGAACTGTTGTATAAAAGTATCTCTCAATCGTATTACACAGTTTGATCATCTACAGCCTCGTGCATAGGCTAAATCACAGCCATACCTATATTTGCTGATAGAACTGGAGGGAGTCAGGGGAGGGAGTTCTCTGAATATTCATTACATGTTTGCCGCAGTCGGACTGAAACACAAGTACTCAGTGCTCAGGCCAGGCTTTACCTACTCGGTTTCCTTAAACACACTGTTGATTTTTCCATCATCGATTTCTGGATAATTCCACATAATTACTTTTATCTGAGCGGTCCTGATAGCAGGACACTTTCCGGCTGGGACTTTACTCCCTGGGGCGATGGGGTCAAGGTTTCTGAGTGCTTGTTTTTTTTCCACGATTAATTAAATGCAATTAAATACTTGGAGAGCTTGTGGCACAAAAGTGTGTGAGAGGAGCTCCCAACACACACATGCTCAAAACTCACTCTCTTTCACTCTCACCCTTGATGGAGGCTCTCTCACACTTGGGTCACGCTCAGTCATAGCGCATTTCCGCTTAATCTAGCCAACCACTTGCACTGCAGTCATTTATGCTAAGCTCTGTTATTAGTCGACTGAATGGACAATGAGCAAGCGGGAATCACTGCTTAGCAATTATGATTGCTCTTTCAAATGAAGCATGATGACAGACACGTTTCAACGGATCTTCCAGAAGTTGCCATGTCAATGTCGATGGAGTTCATTTTTCATTTATGAATGCATGACTCGTTTCATTAATACATGATATTATTGTTCAAACCACTCATTCATTGCCATTCTGAGAGTTGCTTGCTTTAAAAATACCCCTTGAGTGAAAATCTATCATAAAGCTTTATGTTACAGAGTCACAAAAGCATTTTTATCTCTGCAGCTGTCAGGTGCAATCGGACCAAAATGAAGGCCATTAGCGGGACAACCAGAGCGGGAAAGCCTGAGTCATACTGTTGATTTTGTGATACCGCAAATCCGCACCTGTCACTTGTACCTGCTTCCATCACGCATTACCTCAAAACACATACACAGGCTTATCTGAGACTATTTAGATCAATGTGCTTTTGTGAAACAGAGAACTGAAATAGATCAGGAGTTTACTGAGAGGCACCCTGAAAGGATTTAGTTATAAATGGAAGAAAGAATATTTTAAATCACAACATCTTCACACTGTTTTTTTTTTTTTTTTGGATGGCCTCGACATTTTGCTGCTTTTCAGCTACATACTGGAAGGAATGAATGTGAAATACCTGACCATTAAAGGGATAGTTTGTTCAAAACATGTCGTTTCAAACCAGTATTTTGAAAAATCCTTCAAATACCTTCTTTCGTGTTTCAAAGAAGAAAAGGTCACAGGTTTGGAATGAAATGAGGGTGAGCAAAGAATGACATAATTTTCATTTTTGGGTGAACTGTGCCTTTAACGTGTGTGTTGTTTGTTCAGAATGCGACGGATGCAGCACGAGTCATTCATGTAGAACATCTGATGACAGCTGTTCTCTTGAGGGAACGCCGAGACCTCCTCATGACCTGGAAATCAATATGTCCCCATGCTGCAAGGTAACATTACTCCACAGTAAGATTCAAGATATTTGCAGTCAGAAACATCATTCCTGTTCACACTGAAGGGGCCCCATGTGACACTCAGATTTTGTGCCGAGTGCATGGTGTATCTTTACTTAAGTTGCATCTGCACAATAACCAAAACTTGATCGGTAGACTATCAAATCTTAAGTTGTGATCACATTTGTGACCCTGGACCACAAAATCAGTCATTAGTGTCAATTTTTCAAAATTGAGATTTATACATCATCTGAAAGCTGAATACATAATCTTTCCATTGATGTATGGTTTGTTAGGATAGGACAATATTTGGTTGAGATACAACTATTTGAAAATCTGGAATCTGAGGGTGCAAAAAAATCTAAATATTGAGAAAATCACCTTTAAAGTTGTCCAAATAAAGTTCTTAGCAATGCATATTACTAATCAAAAATGACATTTTTATATATTTACAGTAAGAAATTGACAAAATATCTTCATGGAACATGATCTTTACTTAATATCCTAATGATTTTTGGCATAAAAGAAAATGGATAATTTTGACCCATACAATGTATTTTTGGCTATTGCTACAAATATACTCCAGCGACTTAAGACTGGTTTTGTGCTCCAGGGTCACATTTATCATTGTTTGGCAACTTTTTGTGAGTAACATCCAGTCATTTCAATGGAAGCTTATTTCCGCTAGAGAATGAATACAGTATATAAACTTTCTGAGTTCATATATCACAATTCAGAGTTCTCACTACCATGAGATGCAAACTCAGATTCAGATTTGCGAGATGTTAACTCTCAGTTCCGAGTTTATAATGTGCAATTGCGAGATATAAACTTGCACTTCCGTGAAAAAAGTCAGATTCATGAGAAACTCATAATTTTGAGAAGTTATGTTTTTAGGAAGTGCCGTAAATAAGATTTCATATATTACATTTCAGTAGGAATCTATGATCTGGAATTTCGCCTGAGGTCAAAAGATTTCCACACGCACATTTCCCATCAGGTTCAAGTTTGTTACAAGAGTTCACAATATTGTCCAACAGAAATCTGCTTAGTTTTAAAGTGACTTCTGTGTGAGCTGTGCTTCATAAATCACTATATCATTGACAATAGACGATGGACCTTTTTGCTGAATGTGATTGCACCTTTAATCTTATATTAAGAATTATATTTTGGGTATTTTTTTCTTGTCTAGACAGGTGAGAGAGGACAGTCACTGGTTCCCTGTCATAAAAGCATCTGCAAAGTCATGATGCCTTGTTTGCAGTCTACATGAATTTCACTTGATGTGGTGCTTGTGATTTTCATCATATTATAATACATGATTTACAGTCAGCAAGAGCCTATTTCCCATATAAGACAATAATGGAAATGGATGTCAATCCGTAGGAATGTCTCCATTATGTTGAATTGGCCCTATTAGAGGACATTAAGCATATTCAGTCCTCTCTGAGCCTCAGTTTATGACATACACATTCAGCCACTTCCATTCTCGCTGAGCCTGTTTTGCAGGGGAAGGAGATAACAGCCAATCCCCAGTTAATAGCTACCTCTTGCCCTTTCCCTCATCATACAATGGTGAACAACGCTTGATCTTGGTCCACTGAGTGAATATATTGAATCCCCGAGAAGCAGTCGTTTTATTTATTTTTTTTGCGTGGCAGTTGCGAGGGCAAAGGTTAATTGAATAATGCATTTTTTGTGAAGCATATTCAGTCCTCTCTGAGCCTCAGTTTATGACATACACATTCAGCCACTTCCATTCTCGCTGAGCCTGTTTTGCAGGGGAAGGAGATAATAAATAATAATAATAATAATAATAATAATTGCCGTTTGACATGCACTTCAAGGCAACAATGGTTTTCAGTTCACTTGGCTGATGTTTTTCAATATACAAAAGCGGTGCATTCTGAAAGCATTATTTTTAGCATATTGCAGTATTCGAGTAACTGTCAGATACCCACTGCATTTAATTACTCTTAATTATGAGAAATTCAAATGACAGGACATCATATAATTGCAGTTTAAGTAATTATCCTTACATACAGGCACAGTTATTTCTAGTAGTCTTGTCATGAATATATTCTTGAGTTACCATGTGCATAAGCACATATCTACAATTTGTTGTTCTTTTCATTCTCATGGTACATAAAATATCAGTGGGGTTAACGTTACTATATTTTTAAACTGACTGTTTTTTTTTGTTTTTTTTTAATTATGCTACATGGTTTTAGCCATTGAAAAATGCAGTTTAACAGCCCTTGAACATTCACAAGAGTTACTGCCAAAGCCAGTCAATGGCACATTTGTAAATGAAGCATAGTATTACTTAAGGCAACACTATTTTAAGGATGCTCACATATTTTCTCTCACAGTTGGGTATTATTTTGGCATTTAATTAAAGATAGCCTAAAGTACTGTTAGGACCAACTGCCATCCCACTGTGTCCTTAGCAAGTGATATCAGGTTATTAATGTGAAAAACTGAAATTATATTAATTGTGCAAATTGTCTGTGATCTGAAAATGAATGGGCATGCATGTTCCTCACACACATGTGCAAGAGGAAGTACTTTTGGTGAAATGTACTTGAGAGTAAATTAAATGGAGCTTTTTAATTAAACATTTTTACTGTGGAAATAACCCAAACAATGGATACAGCTCTGACAAAAAAATAAAAAAGCAAACAGAAATTAATTTAAAAATGAATAGTACTGTGAAAATTAATTTTAAATGAAACATTTTCAACACAAAACTGAGCCCTCCGCAGAGGTTTGGTGTTCAGAAAGGTAAAAGAGATGAAGAATATATATAGGCCAGTACTTGAAACAGTGTTGACTTGCTTAGCTCTTGATCGTTTAATCAGCTTAAAAAAAAAAATCAGATCCAAACCATATCTCTCTGTGGCTTTGTGATAATCATGGGCAATCTAAAGGGTTTGGTGAACATTTTAGCACTCAAAAAAAAAAAAAAAAAAAATGATGTTATTAAAATCCAACTAATGCAATATAGATGACCGTCATTAATGGCAATTAAATTTGTCTCTGCGTTTAGAGAAAACCTTTGATTATTAAACTGCCTTACTTGTCAATGACAAGATGTCATGCATGTTTGATACTGAAATTTTCAAAAGATTACAGACATTAACATTTGACAGTATTAATAACTAATAAACTAATATTCAAGAAAAATCCATCCAGTCTAACAGGCAGAGAGTTAAACTAATAATATAAAAAGACTGTGATTCTCCATTTCAAAAGGTTAAAGTCAGTATGATTTATTTATTTACTTTAAGAAATTAATACTTTTATTTAGCAAAGATGCATTAAACTGATCAAAAGTAAGTAAAAGCTTTGATTTTGTTATAAAATATTTATTGTTCTTTTGAACGTTCTATAAATGAGAGACTACTGAAAAAAGTAACAAGGTTTCCTCAAAAATATTATGCAGCACAACTGTTTTCAATATTGATAATAGTGTTTCTTGAGCAGCAAATCAGCATATTTTTATGCTGTATATTATTTAAATGTTTAATAATATTACTGGTTTAACTGTAGTTTTTATCAAATAATGCAAACTAAAAATTCACTGACCCTAACTTTTGAATGGTAGTATATGCAATGTAATATTTTCATATTAGGTTGAGACATCTCTATTGAAAAGCTTAGTGAAATTACTAGCCCCTGACCCCTATTTTGACAGAAATCGTCTCAGTAGCAGTGCAGTGCATTAAGATCAGTGACAGCAGGATCGATAAAGTGATCTAAGGGGACAGTCATTGGGGCCAGTATGAAGATAGCCTGTGTCATGAGAGCAGCAAGGCAATTCATAGCCGTCACAAAGCATTCAGAGTGTTAAGACTCTGTGACCTTCTTCCCCTCGCAGGGGAGATGTTCACAGCTCTCTCATGTGACTGAAACAGCATAACACATTGCCTGCTATGCAGTATGCATAGAAAGTATACTCAGTATTCATGATAAAGTATCACCTGGATGATGCACTCTTTTGAAGTATTTCATCAGCACTACTGGGGCGGTGGAGGTGTTTCGTGTGCCTTAAGAGCACACAACTTAAAGGACAATGTCAGCATGGCAGATGTAGAATATACACCACACACCTGTATAACTACAGAATGGACTTCATAAATGATTGAAAAGTAAGTTATACTTCAAATTCAGGACATTAAGTACAGAAATTCAGACACTGCCACTGACAGTTTGAACTACCAAATAAGAAATTGATATAAAATTAAAGACTATCTAAAGCAGAATAGCAGGAAAGCATGAATATATGTATGTTTTTTGTAACAAATCATAAAAATGATTTAAGTCCTGCTGATCGGATCACACATCAGATCATTATACATCCACCTTATATAAACTGCAAAAGCATCTACAGTCACAGTCTACATACACATTTTATGGGAATTACTGGTAATATGATTGATTGATTGATTGCTGTGTGAGTTTTTTTTTTTCACCTGAAATTATATAAAAAGTATGTGAATTGGGACACAGTAAAATTTACTAACATTCTGAACTACTAGTTAAAAAACTGATCTGAAGTTAAAGCCTATTCAAGCTAATAAACAGAAAAGCATGAATATACGTTTCTTTCTAACAAGTCATAAAAAGCTGCAATGATTCACTTCACACTGTAAAAAAAAAAAAAAAAAAAAAAAAGTTGACCTAACTCAAAAAAATAAGGCAACCTATCACAGTCAACTTGTTAACTCAACTAGCAACCGTCAACTTAAAAACTTTAGTTCATCTAATGAATAAATGTCAGTCTACTGAGTGACAAAAGATCAGATGTTTTAGCATTTAGCAATGTGAATTTTTTTTAACAATCCTCTTTCCTTTAGATTTGTGTTTATTTTCAAAGCCTTCTACATTATATGGGTAGTATTTGCCTCTTAAAACTAAAGGCAAACATTTATGCTGATAGACAAATGCATTAAACAAGCTGCAATGAGATGCACATATACAGTACCTCAGCACACGATTCTCAACTATGGTGAGGATCAATACATTTTAAATCGGTAAAAATATCAACTCTGATCCACATGATAGCTAACTGACAGTGACAACAGCAGCAGCAGCATAAATAAAGCCAGTAAAACTTAAAACAATGATAATATTTTAATAATAATTAACATAAAATGTTTTCAAGCTCCAATGCATGTTGGGAACTTATGCAAATGTTCTCCCAACTTTTCAAATTGAGTCATCTGAACAAACAATTTACATTGAACAAAATTGCACATGTTGTGAACAAATACTTGAGTATCTAAGTAAGGTAAACAAAAAAAAACTTTTGCTAGCGAAATGTTTAGAGTATTTTTGTTCAGTTCACACTAAAAATTAAACAACTTCTCCTACTAAAAATTATTTGTTCAGGCTACTTTTTTTTTACATTGGTTAGTAGAACTTTTCGAAAGTTGGATTTTTTTACAGTGCGGGGTTCTGCTGATCTGATCACACATCTGGGGCCTCATTTATAAAGCGTGCGTACGCTCAGATCTGATCGTAGAGTGTGCATACACTTAAATCCATGCCAACGCTCATATTTGTAAAAACTGGCTTTGACGTGGAAAAGTGTTTAGCATCTCGTCAGAGTCTGAGCAGACGTACACACTTTTTCTTGTTGGAGTACTGCAGGTTTTAGAAAATAAGCTGTTCTTGCAGCTCGCTGTTCTAAATTAAAAAATTTGGATGATGACTGGTGATCTTTTACATGTTAATGACATTTATTAGGAGTCGTTTACAAGGCAGAGAGCTGAAACCATTAATTCATAGATTTCACATCTGAAAGAGACGCATACGTGCGTTTTCTGTTAGTACATTCATTCTATGAAACACACGTACGCATATTCGAGAAATGATCGTAAGATCAATGTTAGAAGGTTTCTGTGCAACATTTTATAAATGAGGCCCCTGATCATTATGAACCAACCTTATTTAAATTGCAAATGCATTTACTTTCATAGTCTATGCACATTTTTATGAGACTTACTAGCAATGTAACATGCATTAATTTTTGCCGTGCAATTTTTTTTTTCACCTACAATTATAAAACTGCAGAATTATAAAACTGATGGTTCAGATAATAAATTCTGATTGAGAAAACATATTTACAAACCTCAAGTTAGCACATACCCTACCAAAACTAATATTTACATATCCTACTGTACATTTAATCTACAGTCTTTCCTGTGTGTATGGCTGTATATTACTGCTTTAAGTTGCTGGACAATTGGAAACCACCTACTGTGACTATAATCAACTACATGGTATAAAAACTGTTTATTCCAGTAATTACTAATCATAAATGTAACTCGTGTGACTTGAGTCAGTGCATTACAGTGATTTAACATGGGCAAAGGACTTTTATGCACTCTAGTTCATGTGCTGTCTAAGAACACGTCTTCTGTGGTAAAAACGAATGGCCTATCATGGCTTATTGCTTTCATATTCATTAGCCATGCAACACTGATTCTTGAACGTGTTTAGATGTTTATATTATTTGATATTTTTTTATATGCTATTAATATTTCATGCAGAGACTTCAGGCAATGAAATGTGTACGCTTGCTACTGTCAGATCCGCTCTTATTGAGGTTAGCAATAACTTTCTTGACAATTTCTTCGACTTACTGTGGGATTCTCTATAACAGGAGCCAGGCAGTGCCTGTGAAGAAAAAGTACAAAGTTGAGGTCAGATTTTAATACACACCACAGACGGTACGTAATAAAAACCGTACAAAGTTGAGGTCAGATTTTAATACACACCACAGACGGTACGTAATAAAAACCGAAGCCAGATTTAATCGTTTACAGTCCCTAATTCAGATGCTTCTCTCGCCATTTGAAGCCACACAGATTTTCCTTTCGTTCTCTAATAATGAGGGTGAAATTATCCAGGAGCTCATCTTCGTTTAGTAATAAAAAAGCCCGCTCTAAGAGAATGGAAGCGTTAATTAAACTTTATTTAACAGCTTGACAGTCCTGCGCGTGTCTGTGTGTTTTGCAGTTTCCTGCATCACTCTCTTGTGTATTTCCCTGACCTTGTGAGGAAAATAAAAAGAAAGGCAACAAACAAAAAGGATAACGAGACGGCACAAATGAGATGCCTGGATTGTTAATTGCATCCCCAATATAGAATCCATCCTCGGAACGTGAGACTGTGATCAACAAACAAACAAGATGACTAAGATAATGCTCCGATGCTGATGAATACGAAACCCTGATTAGGCCGGTACAATGCTCAGATTGCAGAGAATGCTTTTGTCTGAGGCTAGCCAGGCATTTGTTTATCCCTGCATTATTCTGGCTGTGCGAGGCAGTGCTGTACGTGGGTGTTTGTAAAGAGATGGTCCATAAGTCTGCAGGCAAGATATACGCTCGGAGGAAACACGGCATTCTAACTTGCAAAATGTTGCAATTTGGTGCCTTTATATAACAAAGGCTTTATGCAAATGCTGCATGTCAATGTATGTGCAAGGAAATAAGTATGGATGTTAGTTGTTTGGCTCATTTCTCACAAGGACACGAGCCCGGTAGTCATCATCCGGGTTGTCCAGGTTCAGGGAGAGGTGATTAAACACGGCGCCCAGCAGTAGTGCGGACAGCAGGAAGACCATGTTTTAGCTCTGTGGGATAGAGGTAGCGGGTGCAGAAATTGTACGCATCCGTTCCAGGGAAACAAAATGGCACAAGGGAGTGCTGTGACTGGGCCTATGAGTCATAAAGTACGAGGAAATCTACCGTGTGCCGTTCTGTATAAAAAAGGTCGCCGCACAAAGCGGCTCGGAGAGCCTGCGATTGTAGTGGAGCAGAAAGAAGGCAATGCCGTCTAACAACCTCGGAGAGATGTGACTCAAGGACTGGAGGGGAAATAACAGCGGAACATCTGAGCTAATCAGTCTCATACAGGATGGCAGAATAATTCTGCATAATGATGTCACTCTCACAGAGAGGTGAGGGCATTAGCGCTGCTGCAGGAAGCTGACGAATTTTAAGCCACGCGTCGTAGAAGCTCAAGCTTCCGATGGTCTGGCGAGCGCTGCCTCAAAGTTGCTAGAAAATGACCGTGGCTGTCTCGATCAATAACCTCTGCGTTGCTTGTGCGAGGCCTTAAGATGAAATATTCAACAGTTCTTTCCTAGCTGTGAACAAAAACCCTGGATTTTCCCATGGCTTCAAAAAGCATTTATTTCTAGTGTGTTTGTAGCCATATACTGAGGACTTTTTCACCTGAGTGTGTGGTGAACCCAAAAGCTGTGTCTAAAGCACACACATGAAAGCACGCGCTCGTTTCTTTGTTTTATTACATAGTACTTCGGCATCATTCAGTTGGCAAAGTGGCGTAAAAAACATAGTTGTTTTATCTTATCTAAATAATTCATACATACAGAGTACCTGGCACAATAAAAACATAAAACATATGTACATGTACATTACATATTACATGATTTATAAATAGTACTGATTTACAGCATATACAATTTTCCAAAGCATGTTTTTTCGACTGCAGGGAAAAACGGTAACATTTTCTGTGTTTAAAAATTGACATGAATTAAGAAGGGGCAATCTGGTGGTATTCAGGGCTTTGTTAAACAGATTTTTACAAAAAACACCAGTCTCTCTCTTTCTCTACATCACTTCTGAATGTCTCTGCATCACTTTTTGTCTTTTATTTTCATATAACACCTCATTTTAATGCAAATGCATTTGTAATGAAATTACATGCTTTTGGGATATTCAGAAAAAGAAAGAAAAATTGCGCTTGAATGTAGTTCTGCTGAAATTCTTCAACTGGGACATTTGTAATCGAATCTGTCTACTTCACTTTAATAGATTCATTTTTTTTTTCAGACTGGACCTGGTACTCATTAAGCATTATAATTGTGCAAAATAATTGTGGAGCTGTACAGCTTTGTATTTAATAATTCTTCTGTTTTAAAAGACACAAAAACAAAACATATGGTAGCATAATTATCAAGAATTAAGTACAGTCTACCTTCCATATGGCTATTTGTAAAATCAATAAAGCTAAGTCATTAATTCCAGTTCAACACAGTTCCTTTGAAAATGAAAGGATTGTGAAAATTCAAAAGACACAGCATTACTTACGTTCTTCTCTAACTAGCTAGAATTGCTTTTGGATTCAAGTATCTTAGTAGTTAGTTTTTTAAATAAGTAAATGAATCCTTCTCTTGAGTTTAGCCTCTTTCATCTGATGCAAGCAGAAGAAATTGAATCCTTTGCTAACAAAACCGAACTTCTGTTTTGGAGTTACCCCAAAGCAGGGTTTCAATAAATTCCAGCTAATATTTGTTAGAATTAATCATATTACCAGCATTTCATTATCAAGGCTTGTAATGTATTTTCCATGTGTAATATGTAAATCAAACCAATAACATTAATGAATTTATAAGGAGAATTGCCTTAGTTGTAAGTACTTACTTTGAAACACTGTCAGTGTTAGATTTTACTTCACATGACAAGCCACTGGATCATTCTAGGTTATGTAAACCATTTAGATTTACAAACAGGATAAAAAAATAACTAACTGTTACAGGGCAGGGTACTTCATGTCCTACAGATGTTTTCAGATAGATCTAGCCTATGTTCTCCTAATCCAAGCAGGTTGTAATATGAGGGATACAGGAAACATCCACGTATGGATTTGCACTTGGTCATTTTTGTGCTTCTTTTCAAACATTTTAGGCAACAGCATGTAAGATCTACAATTTGAAGTACATATTAAACCACACGACACATTCTGTAGTCTGAACTTAACTATCATTCTGTTTGTTTATTTTCTCCATGGAGGTTGACACTGCTCATAGTTAGCAAAATAAGAAATATAATTTGCCCATATCGGTTCAGCTTTCACAGTCACATTCAGTTTCCCCATTACATGCTATGGGCTTTTTGATTTGCATAAAAACTACTCATATAAATGAGCACTATGGATGTGTTCAACACGGTGCTGTCGTAGCACATGGTGCATAGCGCTATTTTGCTGCATTCCGCTAGCCTTCAACAGGCACAGCAACATTGTATTTAAAGTAATTACTATCGTACAGTAGTGCCAGTGTGATTCATTTTAAATGCTGTCACACATGATGAATGTAAATTCTCTGCAGGTTTACTTTGACCCTTTAGGGTTTCCTATCACTACAGATTGCAAATAGCAACCATCATATAGTCTATTGTTATTTTGTCTGTGTGTGTGTATGTGTGTGTATGTGTATATATATATATATATATATATATATATATAAATTATTTCTTGACCATGACCATGCTGCCCTTGATCGGATAAAACTATTGTCTTTGAGGTGATTAAAATCTGTTAAAATCTTCCCAACAACAAATCCTAATAAAACATATCAGAATTAATCAGGTAGGTGAGTTATATATTTCCTAATAAGTGTTGTGCAATTCTTTTCTGCAAGAATCTCTACTGACAACATGGGACAGAAACAGTATCCTTTCCAAGCGGCAAAAACAACTCTTTTGTATGTTACCCAAGGACTACTTCCTATCTATCTATCTGTCTATCTATCCTAAAATTCTAACTAAGGGAGCAGCGGTGCAGATGTTTCTCTCGCTACTGCAGTATAAAACACATTGTGTTACATACAGAAATACCTGTAGATCTAGAAGAGAGGCTGCAGGGGAATGACAGCAGAGTGAGGGGGCAACATGGGCGGAAACACTGCAGGGCGTGGCAGGGCGTGAAACGTCACAGTCATCGGGTGAATGTTAGGGGGCGCCACCACCTGTACCTGCGGAGGGGTCACAAATGGAGGTCCCGCGGGCGGACAGATCTCCGGCCCCAGGGTGAGTCGAGAAACAGGCACTACCTGGGGGTAGATAGGGGGTTGTGGGGGTAGGAAAGCGGCGTGGTGCTGTAGTATGGTGTGACGTATTGTGATGGAGCCAGAAGGCACGGAGGATGGCAGGTGAACTGGATGCAGGACAGCAGATGACATGGGCAGATGTGGCCTGGGCAGGACAGATTTGAGCTTGGTGGGGAACACCTGCTGGTGTAGCACCTGTCCGTGGCTCTGGATCTGCAAGAGGCAGCATCTCTCCATGCTGTCTGAGGGGGCGTGGAAAGATGGAGATGGTTGGAACAGGCTGCTGGTGGTGTGGAAGCACTCTCTGCTTAACTTCTCATCAGCCTGAATGCCTAGGTGAAATCTCTGCGGTGGGGTCTGAAGGCTGTGCTGACATGATTTGTCGTGAGTGGCTTTTTCAGTCCTCTGCAGGGCTAAATCTCTTACATCGAGCAGGCAGGCCTGAGCAGCCACTGAATACTTGTTACAGTTCTTTAAGGGGGTTTGTGCTGCTTTAGACTCGCTTCTGTGGATGTTACTATTCTCCTTTGCTGGCTCCTTCGAGAGCTTTGAATCTGTCTCCAGTAGAGTTAGACTGCCCTTGGTGCATGAAGCATTGATCTGAGAGGAGGTGCTCTGCTGCAAGTCACTGCTCTCCTCCACAGTATGACCCAGGTCACTGCTAATGGAAGTAAATGTCTGAGAATCAACCGCACCGCTCTCTCCATCATCAATACTGCATGAGATTTGATCTGACCCATTCGAGCTGTCACACGCGCCTTTTAAAACAAGGCATTTCATGCTCGACTCCTCTGCAGCCTTGTCCTGTTCTTCCAGAACACTGTTCCTAACAATGGGGCATTCATTTGCAAGGCATGTGGTTTGATCTTGGACATGTGACCGCCTCTGTCTTTTCCTTCTAGTCCCGTGCTCACAACAGGTAAGTTCTGTGCACCCATCAGAAATCTCTGCCGGCGACTGACAGAGGTCGTAAGACTCGTCTCCGTCGCTTAGAGAATCTGTATGCCTTCTTTTCAAAGTTTGTCCTTCACATGGTCCAGTCTCTGGTAACGGAGGTGTCTCTTCTTCGGCTGCACTGGATCTCTGAGAGTGAGACGCATCCTGGCTGTGGGAACACTGTCCTGTGGTCGTTAGCTCCCCTGCAGCTGGATTGTCAGGCTTTTCCCTGCTGTTCCCAAGCACCTTTCCACTATCGGCACAGAACTCATCAGAGAGAATGATGCAGCCCGCTGAGCCGTTTACATCGGCTGCTGCCTCCTGCCTCCTGCCTCCCACCCCTTCCTCAACTACGGGAGCTGCGCTGCTGTCCTCAGCCTGATTTTGAGCTGATTGCTTTGACTTCTCTAATAGATGCACTTGCTGTGAAGTGGTGCCTCTAAATTGGCTATCAAGTCCTTCCACACACTCAGGTCGTCTGTGGAATTTCTTAGATTTCACCAAACTGCTATCTGTCTCCTGATGTCTGTCTCTCCTCCTCTTCCGCCTCCTCCGCTTCCTTTTGCAGTGGCTCCTGTAATGACGTCGGTCCCTGGCCCGCAATTTCTCTTCTGCCCTCTTACTTGCGTGGATCCAATCTTTGGAATGTCTACACCTGTCACGTGTTTTCAGCCTGACACAACTCTCGGTGTCACTTGAATACTGATGACACTTTCTGACCTTGTCTTCAGGTCCTTGGCTGGGACTGTTTTTGGGGCTGGCTGTGGATTCCTCAATGTGCTTGTCAGAGTGGCAGGATTTGAAACCTGAGCAGACAGATAATTCCTCATCAGTTTTGGGCTCAGTCATCTCCAGAGTGTCGGCAAACCTTCTAATCCGTGACCTCTTGAAGTCAAAATGGAGGGGGTTGCAACTGAAAGACAGGGACGGCTCTGTCCTTGTGAAGGTCACCATCTCTGAGGGCCACTGGAAGATGGTGTTACCGTCCCTGCTTAGGACAGAGAAAAAAGGCTGGCTGGGTTTTGTGAAAAGGTAAGGTGTCTTTGCAGTTGCATCCTCCACTTGATCTTGTTGTCGAGGGGAATCGTTCTTAGGTGTCACATCTGAGAAAGTCTTTTCTGGAGGCTCACTGATGGTCGAGTGCCCCTCCTCTGTAATGCCGCTCTCCTCTACTGTCACATCCTCAGAGGTCTCAGGTTTACTTTCAGCAATGCTGCTTTTCAGACTCTCAACAGAGTCCTCAGAGTCAAGAACAATATCAGGCCTGTTTAAATGAAAAGGGGAAGTGTTTAAGAGGGAGACAGTCGGACTGGGCACTTCCTCTGAGTAAACGAGCAAAGCACACAAATCTGAGGCCGTTGATGAGGGGCTCTCCCTCGCCACGGGCGTATCTGATGACCCTTGACTTCCGGCGCTGTCACTTTTTTGGAAGTGCTTGCCCTGCTGTGTGCCAGTGCTGTAAATTGCCTCCTCACAATTTAGCACTTTTTCCTCCGTGGGGGAGCTAGGGAGGTCAAGCTCGACAGGGGGTGCTCTGAGTCTTTGTCTGCGGCTCCGCTCCATCGATCCCTCCTCCATACTCTCACAGAAAACCGCCGCTGATGACTCAAGCTTAACAGATGCTTTCTTCGGAAAGGAAAAAGAGAATGCAATTTTGCGTCGGAAAGTTTGCTTTTTGGCCCTCCCATTGTATGGCCACGGTGACTGCTTACTAGCTAAGCCACAACCACTGGAATGGATCTGACCCCCTGGATCTTGAGCTGCACAGCTTTGGTTCTCTTCTTGGGCATCATCACAGCAGGACTCCCTGAAAGAACCTTCCACTGCCACTGTTGTAGACTTGAACATAGGACCACTTCCTGGGGCACTGTACCAGAAAAGAGAGGACGATATTAGGTGTCTTTAAATACTACTGTATGTACTTAATTATAAAATAATGAATTGATAGGTACAGTGTGCATATTGTGTTCATGTTGAATTGCTAAACACTTTTGCTGCTATTGAGCTGGGAAATGTGTGAGATTACAGGCAAGTTTGGTGGTATGGTTATGTTTAAGGGGTAGAGGTAGAGTCATGAGTGTAATTATAGATGTAATTACAGAAATTATTTACAGATGCAATTACAGGACGGTATTTTCAAATATAAGTACAATGTGAAAACGTATGTACACAATAAGTGCATTATATCAAATGGTTCAGTTACACTTTATTTAAAGGTATACTTGTTACAGTGTAATTATACATTTAAGTACTGAGTAATATCAATTAACTACATGTACTTACTATATGGTTAGGGTTAAGATTAGGTTTGGTCTTAGGGTTACTTGCATGTAATTATGCATAATTTATGGTTATTATAATAGTAAGTACATGTAATGTGTACCAAGGACACCTTAAAATAAAGTGTTACTAGTGATTCATTTAAATGTAAATACATAGTAGTTATGTACACTTAATATAAAGTGGGTCCAATGATTGATAATGAGGATTATACTCCACAGGGGAAACCTGATGATTGCACCATGGTATCCAAGAAGATTTGAGAATAAATACAAAGGATTGACATTTGATAAGTGATTTAAAAATAGTGCAGAATCTTTTCATCTTGATTTAACCTATATATATATATATATATATATATGTAGTATTCTACTTATTTCCTTGCTTCAAAGAACATTTCAGATGAAAAAAAAAAAAACAGATTTTCTGACTTTTAGGCCCCATTCTAAATATGTATACACTGGCACATTGTATATAAATAACATGAAATAACAATGTATGGAAATAACAATTTAACAAAACGTCCCCCACCATTGCACCTCTCTGCGTTGTTCAGCGAGCTCATGTAGGCGTCTGAGAGCTCTCTCCTGTTTCCTCTCGTCCTTCCTGGATTTGGAGGCCACATTGC
Organism: Tor tambroides; assembly: GCA_021397915.2. Taxonomy (NCBI): domain Eukaryota; kingdom Metazoa; phylum Chordata; class Actinopteri; order Cypriniformes; family Cyprinidae; genus Tor; species Tor tambroides. The sequence continues at coordinate 17,686 of JAFVLL020035400.1, forward strand.
GGGCAAACTCTCTCTGCTTCAGTTCCTTCAGCCTCTGAGAGGGGACAAAATATATCTCATTCATTCACCTATCTCAGTATGTCAACTACGCCACAGCAACAAAAGCTATTTGAATAATAATCCTCTTTGAGACCATGAATCTTTTTTCCATGCTTTAACAACCTTTCATTATGAAGACTGGGTATCGCTGTGTATCACACATTGAGGGATACACAGCAAAAAAGATTAAAAATCTCTTCAAGGGAGAAGCAAGGTAATTAAGGTGTTTGCACACCAATGTTATGTTTCATCAAATCCATTTTCTGTGCAAATGAAAAGAAGCTGAGGATGAGGTTGCTAAACTCCATGAAATTGTCCTATTTATTTTAGATAAAACTCAGTGATGCTAATTTGCATTTGTTTCCTGGTCTGAATGGCTTTGTGCTTTGAATGCAAGATTGATGGAAGCCGCCCTGACAGGGTCATAAATGCATCTCAGGTAGTGAGATGTATTGATTAGGATTACGTCAGAACATACAGTGTCCACTTACATTAAGTCAGTTAGATAATCTAAATTAACTTCCATTAATTATTCACAAGGATATGATATTTATGGATGTTTAAAGACCACACTCCTTTTGAAAGCACCAGACGTCTCCAAGCAACAACCGGCTCTAGAACAGTTATCACATCCAATTAATCCTGAAAGCTTTCATTCAATTATCCATTAATACTTGATGCTTAGCTTTAAGACAGATGACGAGCTCTTCCGAAAAGCATCTTTATAGCACAGTGAACTACGTGTTGTACTTTGGCAAGGCAGATTTTGTGTTAGCGAAACCTGAGAGCAAAAACAGCGATGGCTTCACCAGGCAGCCAAGAAGAGTCATCTGGCCCAACATTACGCATTCCACTCAGGTTGCACAGTTATACACAGTTCAGTGGCGCCGTAACCTCTCCTATTTGAGAAGGCTTCAGTGATTGCATTTACCGTGGCTGGGGCTCATAGTCAGGGGAATGCGAGGCGGTCACATCAGATATAGTTTTGTCATGTTAAAGGGCCGCTCAGTGTGGAGCGGGCACATCAGGGTAACTAGTTTGATCCCGTCAGGATAGGGTCTCTTTGTGCACCTGCCCTCTATCCTTCAGCGCCTATCTTGTCCCTCTCTGCCGGCACAGCATGGGCAAACTCAGGCCTGATGCACTGCGCTGGTTCGCTGTCAGCCAGCCTTGCAGAAAATAGCAAACAGGTTGGCGTGGGCTATATTTATTTGACTCTCAGGTGCATTTCTTGGAGCTGTTCTTCATTGATTGTTAATGTATTTGGCGAGAGAAGCTCTGGAATGAGCTGTTAATGCATGTAGCCTGTATTTCACATGACTGGATATGGTTACATCATTTATAGTAGGATGCAGCCCTGATGCGAGCAAGCAAATGCCCAGTGAAATCCTTTCATGTACAGTGGGGGCAGACATGACTGACAGGCCACTTGAGAATGAATGAAAATTTTAACACAGTAATTTCTTGACCGGACATGTATTCTTAATTAAAAGCAACACTGAGACCAGTCAGAGGCAGACAGTGAAGGCTTGGCAGTGATGATTCACACACTGACAGGAACACCAGGCTTTTCTGTAGCTCTGGGCTTCCTGTGGGGCCGCGAGTCTCCCGTACTCCATTATATTCTCAGCAGACATGCTCTGCCAGCTCCTGAGGGTTGCTGGGAAATTGTGCTATTCATCCATCAACCCCATTCGTTGAGAAGCTGAATGGTAGCGTGCGCCTGTGTCATAGAATAGTTTGAACCATGCAGACAGGAGGCCATGTGATAAACACATCCGAGTGACACAAACTAGAAAGTGTAGCACCCATATCAGAGAGCGAGGGGGAGTGGCTTTTTCCTTCATAATCCGTTCATTTCGCTCCTTTTGCTGTGTTCAATAGCAAGGTCATGGGTGGAGGGTTTGTAGATGGTGTTCAGTCAATAGTTCAGTGAGCCTTGTTATTGACAGCGCAGCAGGCCCCAGAG
>JAFVLL020035401.1:0-12842 GCA_021397915.2 Tor tambroides
ATCGAGATGGTCCGCGCTTACCGCGAGAAAATCGAGAAGGAGCTGGAGGCCGTGTGCCAAGACGTGCTCAACCTCCTCGACAACTTCCTGATCAAGAACTGCAGCGACACCCAGCACGAGAGCAAAGTCTTCTACCTGAAGATGAAGGGCGACTACTACCGTTACCTGGCGGAGGTGGCCACGGGCGAAAAGAGAGCCGCGGTGGTGGAGTCTTCTGAGAAGTCCTACAGCGAGGCCCACGAGATCAGCAAAGAGCACATGCAGCCCACGCACCCCATCCGCCTGGGCCTGGCGCTCAATTACTCCGTCTTCTACTACGAGATCCAGAACGCGCCCGAGCAGGCCTGCCATCTGGCCAAGACGGCTTTCGACGACGCGATCGCCGAACTGGACACCCTGAACGAGGACTCCTACAAAGACTCCACGCTCATCATGCAGCTCCTGCGAGACAACTTGACGCTCTGGACGAGCGATCAACAAGACGACGAGGGAGGCGAAGGCAACAATTAAGCACTGAAGACGAAAAGAGAAGATCTTTGAGACCCTTTTCCTCTCAGCCGTAACATAAAACACGCGTGCTCACACAACAAAGAAAAACAAAAAAGTATAAGTTACATGAAAAATTCACAAAAGGGGGCATGATGGAACTGTGTCAGCCACGTTTGCTGATAGCAAAGCAGCGCAGTTTTCTTTATTTGCCACAAAATTACAATTGAGAGAAATATGCTAGTTATAAAGAACGGTATGTCTCCAAAAAATTACGAAGTAGCTTAAAAAGAATAAATTCGACCTCTCTTTCGGTGACGTTTACTCAACACTTTGAGTGTTGTCAGTACGTCAGTCGTTTCTAGATGGCTGAAGGGTTACGCTAAACCTGCTGGCATAGGGACTGTTCTTGTAGTGAAATACGAAGCGGAGCTGCTTATATTAATTTACATTGTGAGTAAAGAGTACTTTAAAGCGTGGGCTTAAACGACAAAAAAATCTTTAAGTGAAAACTTGAATGTTATCGCCTCGCAAAAGTAGGTATTTGCAAACAGGCTGCACTGGGCGTAAATGGTCGTGTTTTTTGTCTGATATATACGTTCATAGGGATTCTGAATCGCACCCACTAATGTTTGAAAGTCGTTTATGTCAAACTGGTTATCTGTGCCATTTATGATACACATCGTTAGTATGCATCTCACCTCGGAACCACACGAAACTACTGTATTACAGTAATGTTGATTAGGTGTACAAAAATAACACAGTTATGACTTCCCTGGTACATGTATTGCCTTTTCAACCCAAAGCTAAAACCGTTTTCCAATCGTTATTATTATCGTTATTATTATGGATGCAGTTTCAAAAATCGTCAAGCCTGACCCACACTGTACGAGAAAAATGAGATTTGAATTTAATGCACTGAAGAGTAGCTCTAAATATTATCGATTATAAAAAATTGAATAACGGTACAGGCGAAAAAAACTAAAATGCCCAATGCTTAGCAGAAAAAAGACCACTCTAAAGCAATGCCTAATCACTTGGTTTGATACACTCAATTAATATTAATGGTACCATAGACTATTTTTTTTGTTATTCAGTTAATTTATTTTGAGTTTTTGACAGTGCACTGGTATAAAATTGCTTTGGTTCATTTTTTTTTTATTCTTAATTCTCATGAAATGCACTTGCCTATTATACTGTTTCTCAGTGTAGGACGATTACAGCTCCAATATTCTTGATAATACAATATTGTGCATGCTGGTGATGTATTTATATACCATAGCTTGACTTTATTAACTTTAAAATCTGTAGATGTTATGTGTTCATATGAACAAAAAATGACAAGAACTTAATCTGATTATTTTCTATTTATTGGATTGTTTCAATTTGTTATGATTTTTTCCTTGCTGAAGTACGCTATACCAAAACAGTGCGTGTTTACCATGAATTAATCTGTTATGGATGTTGCTCTAGTGACATGCGATTCTTGTATTTGGTTTTTAATAAACAAAAAAGGATGCGAAAAGAAAAAAAAAAAAAAAAAAAGAGAGAGAGAGAGAAAACACCACGTCTGGTGTTTGGTCATGGTAAATTATGATTACATTGTGAAACGATTAATGTTGTTCTTACAATGACTTTTCCTGTGCTTTCTTCTGTCAGATTCTACTGTGAGATATTTAAGATTTGCTGTAATATCAGTGTTTGTTTTTTTTCCTCCTCAGAATCTGTTTCTGTAAGGGATTCACTCATGGAACATGACCTATTCTTATGAGTTGTTTTCTTTCGTTTTCCTCGTCTACTGGTATCTTAAATGTGAGTCATGTAGCGGTTGCACAAAAGAAACATAATGATAATAATAATGATAATTAAAAAAATAAAACATGACTGTGCTCTTCTAACCACCATTTCAGTGCTGTCGTTGTACGTGACTGAGTCATTTCCTGTTGACATCAGAGAAAACATGATGCACTATTATTAATAAATGCATGTCATGTGGCACAGTGGTTAGTGTAGTAGTCAGATAATAGTGAACAACACTGTTTGAGCTCCTGCTTCCCCTCCCATTCGGTGCCATCCCGTGCCATCTCCTAGATGGCTGAAGGCTGTCTCTGCTAATGCTTTGCTTAATGCTAGCATCTGCCACACAGTTAGCGCCAACAGCTCTGCTTTAGTTTAAAGTTCATTCGGGTGAAGCTGGTTTTCTTTAAAGGGATAGTTCACCAAAAATGAAAATTCTGTCATGATTACTCACCATCAAGTTCTTCCAAACCTGCATGAATTTCTTTCTTCTGCTGAACACAAAAGAAGACATGCTGAAGAATGTGGGTAACAATACAGTTTCTGGTGCCCATTGACTTCCATAGTATTTTTTTCCATACTGTGGAAGTCAGTGGGGACCACTAGGCTAACTCTTTAGTTACCGACATTCTTCAAAATATCTTTTGAAAATGATAAGAGAATTTTCATTTTTGATTGAACTATCCCTTTAATCTCACCTTTTCCAAAGGTATTGACAAGATGGGTATAGGGAGTGAGATTATCACTTTTGTAATGTTAATATGGTTGCAAAGGGGCTGAACATTTTTGGAAACTTCACAGGATTTTTAGAAAATTTACAAAAATTTTGGAAAGTTTCTGGAATTTTCCGCCCCTTTGGAAGCATGAATGTTAATATTCATTAAGCATGCTAATGAAAGCTACACTGTATTGCCAAAAGTATTGGGTCGCCCCCTTCTAATGAACAGGTTTGACTACTTTAGTAATTTCCATGAGTACAAATCTTAATGTTAAAGCATATAATGATATTCTAGGAAATTGTGTGCTTTTAATATTAGAGCAACAGTTTGGACAGGACCCTTTTCTATTCTAACATGACAATGCCTCTGTGTATAAGGCAAGGTTCAAAAAGAAAATGATTGATGACTATCAGTGTGGAAGAATCTGATTAACTCAGCATTAAACCAAGTCCTAACCCAGTTGAACACTGAAACCTGGTGTGATTGCAAATGCAGACCTGAGCCAAAAACTCATCACCAAACACCAATAACTTGTACATATGGGTACAGCCATTTTAGACACTTCCAAAACTGTTGCAACAGAGATGGAAATACAATTTTTAAATACATGAATTATGTCTCTACCGTTATTGCCACAGATTTGGAAGTGCATTTTTCTTGTTCTAAAAGAAAGGGGGTGTCCCAATACTTGTCTATATAGTGGCGTACAAGTCATTGGTGTCATGATGAGTTTTGTCAAGGTCTGCATTTATACAGTCACAATTCAGAGCCAGTGTTCAACTGGGATTAGGACTTGATTTTATGCAGACCAGTCAAGTTCTTCCACACTGACTCAATCATTTTCTTTTTGAACCTTGCCTTATACACAGAGGCATTGTCATGTTAGAATAGAAAAGGGTCCTGTCCAGTCTGTTGCTATAATATTAGAAGCACACAATTTCCTAGAATATCATTATATGCTTTAACATTAAGATTTGTACTCATAGAAATTACTAAAGTAGTCAAACCTGTTCATTAGAAGGGGGCGACCCAATACTTTTGGCAATATAGTGTATGACTCTATCTAAGGGAGTGTTTATACGACGCCACTTTCAACTATAAATTTTCATTTACGCCATTTTCATTTACATTACAATGGCATTTTGGAGGCCTGAAAATGCAAACTGTTGAAACGGGCTTCCAGTTATTTTTAGCTGTACAAAACAGCTCGTTATGCTGCTTGAAACTGTAAACTGATGTTTTTTTTACCATGTTATTTTTATGTACTTACTCTAGTTTGTGGTGCAAAGTTCTACCGTTTACTGCACTTTGATATTATTCTCATTATTTCTCTATAACAGCTAATGAATCGGAAGTCTCACACGTTCACAGAATACAGCGTACTTTTGCATAAAAAATAAGGTGGATAACTACAACAAGCACTTTTGTACTGATGGGACCCACCTTATAAAAAGCATTAATATGGATGGGACACCAGTTTGAATATGCTAATGGTACACTAATTAAATGCTTTCTTTTTTAAATGGACATTTATGCAGTGCATTTGTGGGAATGTAACTGATTGGCAAAAAACATCAGTACTTACACAGTTACATAATGGCTAGATACTGCAACAAAATACCAATGTTTCCAAGGCAAATACTAATGAAATGGTGCCCTTGTGCTCCAGGATAGCTGTAAACCAAGTATACGCCACCAACTCCAGTCCAAAGTCAAGTAGGCAATCTGCCTGAGTAAGATGGAGTCAGTAGGGCAGACGTAAGCACGTTGAACTGAATCCTACAACACAAGCAAATATTGATTCAGTGAGGGGTTGATGAGTTTGTGTGAACATTATACCATCAGGCAAAGACAGAGAATGGGAAATCAATGATTACGAACAAAAGACGCAAGGCCAGCGAGTCTGGCAAAGCCTGCCAGTACCGTGAGGATGCCTGATCACATTCTTCCAAACCCCATTACTAATCATAACATGATCTGGAAAACCAATCTATTTGCATAGACTTGCACTTACAAAACAGTTCCGTGCACACTTTATTCAAGGTAATTAGTGACTGAAGAATAAAATAATTAGTATCAAAAAGTTGCAGCTAATGATCAACTACTATCCCTGCTTTTGCTTGAAAACAGACTTCATTTTCTTTATGCAATTATTGTTTTTTTTCTTTTGATTTTGTGAGATTCACCTAGTAGTTTCTGACAGGAGGGTGTTGGAGGGTATGGATAAACACTAATTTTGTCTAAATTCTTAAACTTTTTTTTTTTTTTTTTGTATGTTACAGAAGTACTTGGGTAAAAGTAGTTTGGATCTAAAAACAGACATCGACGAAAACAATAGTGTAAAATAGTGTTTTCTATTTTCATTAGAAAATATTTCATTTATTTATGTCTTAATACTGCAAGCAGCTGTTTTTTGTGTGTACAATCTACAAATCATTCATGATGCAGAAAAAGAGTGCACAGCAATAGAGGGGTGACACTCTAAAATATCAAGAGTGCAAAATAGAAAGGCATTGTCTCTATTTTAACATGAAATCCTGGCATAATTGTTAAGTAATATCAAAATCTTAGAAAAAAAATGTTTGTACTGTTTTCAATGGGAAAAAAATAGATCATAATTATTGCATAAATATTACTGATGCACCCCCATAACATGAAAAATGTTTGCTTTTGCACCTGTCACTGATTGAAGTCTGGATGGTCTCTTTCACCTTTGGGACTGACTGTTTGATGTCCGTTTTCCCCAAAAACTAGCTGAAATGTGGACTCATCTAACCACAGCACACATTTACACTGTCTTTTGGACAATCTAATGAGCTGTGGCCCAGAGAACTCGCTGGTGTCTCTGCCTAGAATTGATGTATAGATTTCTCCTTGTGTAACAGATTCACATTGTACTCCCAAGCCCATGTGGCTATACTTCAGCATGACAGGTTCTCTTGCAATGCCATCTGAGGGCTCAGAGGTGGCCAAGTATGGTGACCCATACTCAGAATTTGTCCTCTGCATTTAACCCATCCAAGTGCATGCACACAGTAGCGAACATACACACAGCAGTGGACAGCCAATGCTGCGGCGCCCGGGGAGCAGTTGGAGATTTGGTGCCTTGCTCAAGGGTCTCACCTCAGTCATGGTATTCACTCCCCCCACCTTGCCCTATATACACATACTGAGATTTCTCTGGATTCCCTGAATCTTTTCACAAAATTATGCATGGTAGTTGATGAAAGACCTAAATTCTTTCCAATTTTGCATTGAGAAATGTGATTTTTGATTTGTCTGACAATTCTCTCATGAAATTTGGCACAAAGTGGTGAGCCACGATCCAGGTTTGCTGGCAAAGACAGGATGCTCCGTATAAACTCAATCTTGATACCCTGACCTATTACCAGTTCACCTGCTTATTGTGGACTGTTTCAAAACAGTTTAACTTGGATATTCTATAACTTTTTCACTTTTATTATTCCTCTGTCTCAACTTTTGTGGAGTGTGTTGCAGCCATCAAAATTAAAAATTGTTTATATTTACAAAATACATTTAAGTTGGTAAGTGAAAACACTGGATATCTTTTAATTGTACCTTTGTCAATTAAATGAAGGTTAGGTCAGACAGTTAACAAACCACATATTCTTGATTTTATTGCATTTTACAAAACGTGCCAACTTTTCTGGAATTGGGGTTGTATAAGACTTTTGCTCTAAACCTCATGTACCTCGAAGGCGAAATTTGAAGCTGCTACATTTAAAAAAATAATATAGGCTTAGTTTATTATACATCCATCACAGAGAGATTCAACCATTTATGCCAAACTACAGTCTCATGGGCAGTAGATTCTCCTCTTTCTCTTGAGCAAGTAAAAAATCTGAGTTCATTGTCCTGTGGGTGAATAAAATGACATGATGTGAAAGTATTAGATTCTTTTAACCATTTTTTAAAAATCCAGAAAATCCTAAACATATGCTGTAGAATTCCCTAAATGCAAATGAAAGTTGCATTCATTCTTTTCATGTAATTATTAGATAAAGAACTTCAGACAAATCTTGAAACATGTTCTGAAGTCAAGCTTAAAGTCCTGTATTTGCTAATCTACACAGAACCATCTTGATGTACCATGTTGAAATAAGCCTATTGTTCCTTAGTGCTTAGTTTCCATAAAGCATCCCCCAAATGTGCATATGCTGAAATATTGCCAGCTGTTAATCCATGAGTGTTAGAGTTTAATCAGATCTAGCACTCGGTCCTTTTAAATTTTCTCCTTTGGGCAATTCACAGTGCTCTCGCTCTATTTAATAGAATGGATAAATTGCACCCCATATTGCTTTTATAACAATTTGGCATATCTATATTATTGAAATGAGAGTTAGTGAGACAGAGTCTTAGGAGAGCTGGCCTACTTCTGCGTTTCAGCTGATAGTGTGCATGCGCACGCATTCCTCCAATCAAACCCTCGGCTCAGAAAAGGACAGCTGGCAAAATAAGGACTGGACGGATGCAAAGATGAAAGAGGCAATAGATGGGAAAGAGGTAAAGCTTTTCAGAAGAACAGTGCAGTGAAACCTACAGAGCAATAATGATTTTGGAAGAAGGCACAGTTGTTTCTGCATATAAATCTGGAATATGAGCCTTTTAACATCCACTTAAATTGATCTAGACTAGCATAAAATTAATCAGGATACACGCACATTTTTATGCACACATATTTGTACTGTACTTATCCAAACAAATGGGAAAAATGTCATTGCTTTTATAATGCGTCATCATTTTAATATACAAAATGAACATGAAATGCATGACAGTTGGTAAATCTGAAATTACATAATGATAACAGCACATTGCACTTTCAGTGGTCTGTTGGCTCATGTACTAAGGCAATCCTTGTTCAGAGCTGTCAGAATCAATACAGTTCATCAGTACAGTTTTCTTTAGATCTGCATAAACACCATACAGGGTTAAAAATGTCTGTAATTTGTTCACCACAGAAGTGCAAGGCTAATATTAACATGTAGATTTTCCTAACAATGATGAAAACTGTGCGCAGTGAACATGAAACGTGCATGCAGATGCTACTTCAGGAGCTAGCTTACATGCATGACTACACTATGAAATGCATTATGCATAAAACATTTCAAACAATGTGCATTACTTATTAAAGGGGTTTCTACCAGTTTCTGTCTCATCGCTGCTATTTTAAGGCACCTCTTACAGTTTCAGTCAATAACCATATTGATTTTATGTTTAAATTCATGAAAGATATGACTAAATAGTTTCCTGTTGAGTGAGAGAGATGACTTAGCAAGTCCAGTCGGTATCTGCAAAAATGTTTATCTGATTTTAAAGGGAAATTTGGGTAATTCTTTAAACTGATTTAAATATGGTAAAATATAGCAACATAAATAATTGTGATCAGACAGATAAATGCCAGATAATCCAGACTGCCTGAAGATGTTTATTCCCAACTCTACCATGAGGATATTCAGAAATACAGCTCATGATGGGAAAGCCTTTATTACAGTCATTTAAAACATTATGTAATGCCTCACAAAACCCAAAGAGACCAATCTGAAGACACTCCCTGCTGTTCTGCTGGCTGAGATGACTGATGTGAGGAAAGCATGTTGTTACGCTTCCTGCAGTTAAACAGCATGGCGGTGTCTATTGGAATCTATTTGTGTGATAAAGTTTTTCTCATTTCAAAAGGAAACAGGCTAACCTTCATTTTCAGTTTCTTCAGTTTCATATGAGAATGGAGGCAGATTGGTTTTAAAAAGGCTACACAATTGCAGACTGAAACAATGGCTAAAAAGCTACTGTATTTGACTACTGGTCAACATTAACTAATAGCTAACATGGATAAGATGACATAAGCAGAAAAAAAAAGTTTCAGGCAGAGCAAAATATTACATTTTGATGAAATGTTATGAAAACCAACATTATTTGACCATGTCTGGCTGTGCCTATTTGCTAGTGGTTCAAAATAAAGTGGAAAAAAACTGTAGCAAAACCAGCATATGGTAAAACTGCAGTTCACCATAATTCACCTCAAAATCAAAAGAAAAAAGTATTTTTTTTTTTGCTTAAAGACAATCCATATTTTAGGACCATTTGCATTGTTACTTTATTTTCAGTTCTTACATTACTGTAGTGCAAAAACATGTCATTCACATGGAATAAAATCAATCCCTCTAGAGAATATTAAAAAAAATAAAAATAAATGCATATAGTTAAATTCAGTAAAACAGATGCTTCCAGGATGCACAATTTTTTTTTATTATGTCCTTTAACAAATAATACATATTTTTCTGTTTTCTTTTCTATTCTGTTTTCTTTTTTCTATAATACATATGAAGAGTTTTTCATTAAAATGAGCATTTCTTTCTGGCTCCTATGTATGTATGTTTCTATGTAAGTACTGGTGCTTCTGAATGGGTTGAGGCTGGGATTTAGCACATTTGAAGTGAAAGTACTTGATGAACATATACTATGTGTGGAGAGCATTCACTCAGTATCATTATCCCATGTTTGACCGAGATGGCTTTTAGAGGCTTTTGCATTGGAACTCTTCATATTTTCTTTTTTCTAATAATGAGAATTTGGGGTAAATCGTTTCATTGTCATGAAAATAATGTGGCATATATATATATCATTGCACATACAACAGGCTTAATTTTAATTTATGCCAAATATAATTTTATATTTAATCATTTTGATTTAGGGGTGAAATATGAGCATGTTTTCTAGAGACAGTCGTTGTGATTTGCTACAAGTAGAAGAGAGGAGGATGAGAAAAAGAGGAAATGATGATGAAAAAGAGTGATGTAAAACAATGAGATGGGAATGCAATATGGCAATTCCTCCTCTCTTACCTGCAGTTTACAAAGAGCAGAAGTATCAAGACACCAATATGGAACATTTGCATTTATGCTGAAGAAAACAAACTCAAGAGTACCACTGTGATCTGCCTGTGTGTGTGCGTGCGTGTGTGTGTGTGTGTGTGTGTGTGTGTGTGTGTGTGTGTGTGTGTGTGTGTGTGTGTGTGTTGTATTGCTCAGGGTTTCTTTGCTGTGCTGGCAGTCACTGCACTGCCTGTGTTAACAGGGATGTTGATTTCAGAGCCCTGGATGGCAGGTTTGGGCAGAGGGGCTTCAATGGTCAGGACACCCTCAGGAGACAGAGAGGAGGTGATCTTCTCAGAGTCGACACCAGAGGGCAGTCTGCAACACAAGACAATCACCTTACATTCAGGAAATCACAGCTCCAGACAAAAGGTCACAAAAGGTCATCTTTAGACAGGCATCACATCTAGTTTTAAATCTATATTTTATATTGTATTTTATATTATATTAGGTCAAAAACTACTGCACTAAAATAAAACAAAGACTAGTGGAGTATGTTTTAGAAGAAAATATTCCAGTTTTTCCATTTTAAAAATTCACTAAATGTGTTACTTGCCGTTTTGTTGCAATTGTAAAATTTACTAGCAATTTCTGAGTGAAAATTGTTTCTACACCAATTTTTTAGTGCACTATTTTCATTGAACTCTCTGCCATACAACTCACAAAGACACACACAAAGATTTTAGGTCTTTTTTAAAAAATGCAATTCAAAGCTATTGAAACTCAAGAGAAATTAACACAAAATATGAGTATAGGTCCTCAGAGATTTTCAGCTCTTTCAAAAACAGATGTGAAATGTTATGCAATGTGATGCATGAATCACAGTCAAGAGCCATTATCTCAAACATGTCCCACCCTCTTAGTATTCTCAGGACACTGTGACTCTTGATCCTCCCTATCAAGTGTGCTTCATGTGCAGGTCTTTGAAGCATTTCAGTACTTACGTGTATTTCCTGGTGAAACATCTGGACACGAAGCCATGTTCATCCTTCCGCTCCTCATGTTTGCCTGCACGCAGATCAGATGAGAACAGAAACATGGAAAAGAAAAAAAACACACATGAAATATCTCTCAGATTCTTCAAAACAGCAAAGACCTGATTAATTAAAAGGATAGCGCATGGAGACTTTTCTCCAACATTTCTCATCAAAATATCCTGGGATCAAATGATCTAAGCTGCTATCCACGTACTGTTGCTGTATATCAGCAGCTGTCTCAGTTGTGTCTATTTTTGTTTATAAGAAACCACCACATCTTGGCAACCAATCACCATTCACATTCTTCAGAAAATGTACAAATTTGACTATATGTTCAGTTCTGATTAGTGTCACAAGTCTTTGTAGCTGATTGTGACAATCGTGAGTTTTTAACCATACGTTGACTGAACTTTGCCTCTAATATGTCATGTTGAAGTTTCCTCAGTTTGGTGACCAGTATCTGCTCCTTCTCTTAAGCACTTCTTGAATGTGTAACACAACATTGTGTGTTTGACCTCGCTGCCCTTTGACTGTTCCTGAAAGCTCTAAACTCTGGCTGACACCCGGCCGGGTAACCCAGCACCAGCTCTGTTCGTTTAGACAACACGTCTGAAACCTCAGAAGACCCTCACCATCTGACAGATGGCCACAATGATGGATGTGATATGAGAGTCATTAAAAGAGTGGACTCCAGTGTGTATTACTTCACAAGCTCAACACGAAACGCTCCCTGTTTCACCATTTCATTTCTGAAATCTGATGCATTTTCAAGTGGAATAAAAGTGAAAATGCAAAAAGAGGATGTTACAGTACATACAAAATGTTTATACTTGAATGGCACAAAGCTGAGAACTTAAGGCTCAAGCTCTGGCCTCTGTATTCTGCACATGCTGTTTTAACTGCATTGTGCTCTGGTTATGTAATATCTCAGGAATTTCTCAGGACAATCAGCTCCCACCCTACAGAAGATAAAAGATCTCCCAGCAATGCCTGTTATTCAGAAGCCTTTTGTTTACTTCACACTTGACCACCTCTCTTCCTAAAGGAAGCCCATTTCTCCCACAAAAAGAAAAAAAAACATGCTTTGGTATATCATAATTATGAGATATAGTGTTACAATATTGACATAAAATGTCAAAATTATGAGATACTAAGTCATAATTATGAGATAAAACTCAGCTATGACAAAAAAGTTGAAATTATGTCATAATTATAAACAAGTCATAATTATGAGATAAAGAAGTTAAAATACAGACACAAAAAGTCAAAATTATGAGACACTCAAGTCATAATTATGAGATAAGTCAATTATAGCAAAAAGTGAAAATAATGACAAGTCATAATTGTGACAAGTCAAAGTTATTACATACTCAGTCATTATGAGAAAACTCAATTATGACAAAAAGTTGAAATTATGAGGTAAAAAGTAAATTATAATAAAAAGTCAAAATTATGATACTAAGTCATAATTATGAGATAAAAACTCAATTATGGCAAAACGTTATGAGATACAAATTCAGAATTTTGACATAAGTTGAAATTATGACATGACAGTCATGATTATGACATAAAAGGTCCTAATTATGTCAAATTTGGCCATAATTATGACGTTTACGCCATAATTTTGAGTTTTCTCTCATAGTTTTGACTTTTTATGCCTTTTTTGTCATATTTTTTATCTCTCTTCTGTATATCTCTCTCTTTAATGTCCTAATTATGATTTACCATAATTAATATACAGGGTGGGCCATTTATATGGATACACCGTAATAACATGGGAATGGTTGGTGATATTAAAGTCCTGTTTGTGGCACATTAGTATATGTGAGGGGGCAAACTCCTCAAGATGGGTGGTGACCATGGTGGCCATTTAGAAGAAGTCGGCCATCTTGGATACAACTTTTGTTTTTTCAATAGGAAGAGGGCCATGTGACACATCAAACTTATTGGTAATGTCACAAGAAAAACAA
>JAFVLL020035401.1:12942-28790 GCA_021397915.2 Tor tambroides
ACAGGACTTTAATATCACCAACCATTCCCATGTTATTACGGTGTATCCATATAAATGGCCCACCCTGTATATATATATATATATATATATATATATAATTTAATTATGATTTTTGTTTTTCTTATGCAGCAGAAATGGGCTTCCATACTTCCTAGACGTTTCCCTTCCAAAACAACCACACAAATCAGCTCTAATTTTCTTCCTGAAACTGAAATATGAAATATTCTATAGCATCTGGACACACAAAATTTCTGAATATTATTCATTACATCAAGATCTTTTCCCCTTACTAAGTTCACTTTTCTGTATCATGTTTGAAGTCTCACTGTGTTTGAATCAGCTGGTATTTTTGGTGGATGTATGAATCAGTTCACACAGGTGTAGACAATCACATTAACTAGCAAAATTAGCCACTAACTAACCATAAACCAACACAATACTGACATCTATTGCTTTAGCGTGTCAAACCGAACAAGCTCATTTTTGTGAAATGCATCTTTCTTTACAATAAATAACACTTGCTTTCTTTATTTTCCTTTTCTCAATGACATTCCGATTTTTAAAAGTATGACTTTAATGTCCAAATACTTTGTGAAACACTCTTCTAGGGCTAAATTATGAAATTCTGAAGCAAAGTGCTCACCAGTGATCTCTACCACCCCATCTTTGGTCTTCACCGTCAGCTCCTCTGGGGCGAAGTGATTGACATCCAGGCTGATCTTCCAGGCGTCCGGCGTCTGCTTTATCTCAGACATTCCCGAGCTCATCTGTCGGGAAAGGGCCCTGCTGTAGTTCGAGGGGTGCATCATGGTGGCAGAGGGCGACATGGGCATCTGAGCCATTGGGCTCTGCGTTAAAGAGGCCATTTCGGGAAATCCAAAGGGCCTAATGTATCCGGGCCAGTGTGTGCTGGGGAAGGTGGGCATCTCCTCAGAGAGGGCCGGCATCCCGAAGGTCTGATCGAAGAGTCGGCTGCCCTGGTACCAGTCGCGGAAAGGGTCCCAGGATGGGCCGTGCATGAAGGTGAAGGGAATGCGTCTCTCGGCCATGGCTGAAGTTTGTTCTTGCTCTGAAAGTTTTCTGGAAAGTGCTGTGTCCTGTTTGGGAGTGCTGAGATTTATAGCAAGGTTCTTAGCCGACACTCCCCTTTCTACACGAATGCAACGCCCCCTCCCATCCAGATATTTTTAGAAGAGACTAGAATGTCTATTCACGGATGGCCTCGCATGAGAATGGAATCCGAGGCAAAGGCCTTCCCAAAGCCGGCACCGTTCCTTTCCTGGATGGTTGAACCTGCCCGACTCTCTCACAAACACATTCTCTTGTTGTGACACAGACGCAGAGGAATCTGGAGATCGGAGCGAGTCAGCAGAAACTGACCCTTGTGATAACACAAAGACACAACAGGTGACCAAACACACATGCGCTAATTTACAGGAGGAATTCAGTGAGGCTCCAAACACACAGAACACAAAACAGACAGAGAAATTAAAATACAAACATAGTTGCGCTGAAAAGCAGTTGGCATAGGATTTCTTTTCACTCACTTTTTTTTTTTTCAAGAATTATCTTGTAAATTTCACAAATAATTACTAAGAAACATTAACACACTGAATTAAACGTGAAATTTTAAAGTAGAAAGACTAAAATAATGATAATAATAATAATAATAATAAATTACTTATTTTCTCGTAAAATGTACTCCAATTATCTTTATTTTATTTACAAAAAATGCAAGATTTTTTTTTTTTTACTGTGGATTATCATTAACAAAATCATGATTAAAAAAAATATATATATACTGAAATAAAAAATAATAAAAACTATTTTGAGATAAAAATAAACAAATGAAATGAAACTAAATAAATAAAACATAAAAATAAAATCAAAATTAAAAGATTAAAGAAAACTATAATAGCATATTATAAAATAACACTGCAGACAAACATGGAAACTCAGGCAGGCTGAAAAAAATCAAGCAAATGTAGAAAAGTCTGAAAAAAATACTTCTTGAATTCTATGAATCATTTTTACTTTGAGGGCAGTGTCAAAGTTATTATTGTTAACTAAAACTAAGATCTTGAAAAAAATTCTCCTTGAAATAAAATTGATGTTAACTAAAATAAAATAAAATATAAAAAAGTTACTTTATTACAGCTGGCAGCATTTCTCAGTTTCATTTAGTTTGACTTCACTCAAAGTAAAACTAAATCAATTAAAACTAATAAATAAAAATGAATAGAAACTATACAGAATTAGTTTATATATAAAATTACAATAAAATTAAAGTGATACAAAAAAGTCTAATTCAAAATATTAACAAAAACTATAACAGTAAATCAATTATGCTAAAATAACCATTTCAAAGGAAGGTATAGATTTAAGTCACTTCTCACTGACAATATCATGACATCTCCATGAACAATATCTTATATTACAGTGAAATCTAGAAAAATGGCACATGTGCATCAGTAAAGCAGCACTCAGATGTTTAATTAAACCCTCCAATAGTGTGTCAGCAGTTCGACTTCAGCCCTGCGGTGCGTTCTGCATTAAACTCCTACTGTCAATCTCCTGACTGCATGAACACGTCAGTGTGGCAGTACATGAGCGTGCTTTCATTCCTGCATCGTGCACGACGCCCCGCAAAAAATGCATTCCTCGAGGTCAAACACTAGCACTTGCGACGTCAGGGTCACGGGTTCGATTCCCAGGAAATGCATGAACTAAACTAATACATGTAAACCTTTAATGCAATGCAAGTCGTTTTGGATGAAAGTATCTGTCAGATGCATTAATGTAATTACACTGATTGTACAGATGGTTTCAGACAGCAGTACCATAGTGCAATAAGATACAAGAACTATGAAAATACAATGAAAGTGAACTGACTGTGCAATATCTGCAGCTAAAGATATCATGACTAATAAACAGTTACGTATTACTAGGATAAAAAAGAACGCAAATTTTCACTAAAATGAATTAATTTACACACTTTTGTCCAAACTTACAAATGGATAAAAGTGGTTTTTAGCAGCTTTTATGTTTGAAATGTTCAGTAAATAATATTCTGGAAATGGAAGGCATTATAGAAATGACTAGACATGTCATTTGAGCTGCTGTTTTAGCGCCACAGGACTAAAAATACAACTGATCTATTTTCCCAGGTGATCGTCTGGAGTTTGTGAAAGAGCAGGAAACTTCCAGATGCAAATCCAGATCACATGAGAGCCTCCTACAGCATCAATAACGCCATCTAGTGCTGAAGAAGACCAATGATCAGAGTAGCATACTGCCATATCATGACTGCAAATTCTGCAGCATGCACTATAAAAATCAACACTGTACAATGTGCCATATTTCATTCTAAGCACTAGAAATGTGTTATTTTAGTATTATTTATGCATTATTATAGCTTTTTCTTAATGTTTTGACTTTATATTTTCAGTTTTTTATATTTTCAGTTTTCACTTTAAGCTGACTTTTGCTATTGTCATTTTTTTGTTTTGTTTTAAGATACTACTATTTAAGATTAATTTATTTTATTTCAGTTTTATTTATTCATACACTATTATAGTTTCATTAATGTTTTGAATTCGCTTTTTTATATTTTCAGTTTTAATTTTAAGCTGACTTTTTGTCATTTTGAGAGCTTTTGTCATTTTTATTGTTTTTTTCCCATTCTTTTTAAAATATTACTATTTAAGATTTATTTATTTATTTTATTTTATTTTTATTTATTTTATTTTTATATATTTGTTTATTATTAGTTTTCATTTCAAGCTTTTTTTGTCATTTTGTTATGAGCTTTTTCTTTTTTTTTTTCTTTTGTAAAATTACTATTTAGGATTGCTTTATTTCAGTTTTACTTTTTATGCACTATTTTTCATTAATGTTTTGAATTTGCTTTCGTTTTTATATTTTCAGTTTTCATTTTAAGATGATTTCTTAGTAATTTTGTTATGAGCTTTTGTCATTTTATTTTATTTTTATTTATTTATTTATTTTTTCAATATTACTAATTGGAATTAATTTATTTTGATTTCAGTTTTAGTTTTTATGTCCAATTAGTCATTTTAGTGCTTCAAGTTAGTTAGTTGCCAAGGCAACATTTCAAATTTGACATTTTCATCTATAGTTACATTTTATATTAGCTTTATTTCACCAAAACTGTTTTAATAGTTGTAGTTTACAGTAACAACCCTCACAAGAAACAAAGGGAAACTCAAAATCAAGAACAGGACATGAAGATAATCCATTTGTAGATACTTTTATTATGTGTTTAATTATGACTGGTCACTAAATCTACTGACTTTATACAGCTGGGAAGTGAGAGCCGTAATAACTCACATGAGTAACTCAACAGGTGTCAGTAAAATCATACAACACTGAAAAAGGAAGACCGAGGCCGATTCCTGCATCACGAGGTTAAAGTTCACTGTCATCCGGCTCCTTTATTAGCTCTTTCCAGAACTCACAGGAAGATGGAGAAAGAAGAAGAAATCACTGATAAAGGCCAGTTCAGTCTCCATTTGAAGTAGGGAATGAAAGAATAAATAGTACAATAAATCATAATAAATATTTGCAAAATGCAAACTCGTAAAACAACAATCAGTCTTCTGCTCGAAAAAATCATTTTACAACAATTCATCACGGTTCTGCATTTAAGGTCAACATGAAACTCATTTTATACTCAAAATGCGACATTTCAGATTGCAACAGCTCTTTGAAGAAGTATAGAAAAATGCAAGACAGAAAATGCAACAGAAATTAATTGGATGATGAAGTTTCTCTGTATGGCAGATGTTTGAGAGCTAAAATGTCTTTTTGAAGTTGTTTCAGAGACGAAAAATAATGAAGTCAATTCTTTGGAATAATGTGCATTGATGAATTCTTCAAAATAAGACCAGAAGCAACTATTAAGAAAGCAAATCGAATAAATTCCGATTTCATGCTGACTTTAAAAGAACGCAAAAGCTTGTCATTGCAAAAATGTGTTTCCAATGTACTTTGCGAACAGAAAACACCTTATAAAAACAGAGCCGACAATGAATAAATAAAATAAAGATGCAACAAATAATAAATAAATAGCATCACATGAATAAGTCACTGAATAAATAGAATAAATATGCAGAAAAAGACATGTGCGTGTATATTTTTGCAGCCTGGTTTCAGGAAAGTGCACCTACACTAGAGACGGGAGTTTAAAAACAACAGAGAGAACTGTACATGGTGTCTATATAACACAGAGCTCTATTTATATGCACTAAACACAGCCAAAATAGAAGTGGAATACTGTATATAATAAGAAATAAGAAATATCACATCTCCAAAATGGACTGGCATTATAGGTGCATCAGATATGGATTTTCCAAAGAGATCGGAGAGTAATGGACTGACACCCAGAAACGCAGCCTCTCCTCTGCATCATGCCAAGCTTTTCCACATACAAAGCCTTTATATAATCCGCTATAGAACTTGGAATATACAGTGCATAGTTTACAGCCAAAACTTGCAGCGTAAATATTCAAACTGAAACATCCTGACATACAGTCATTATAATACAACTTCTTGGAAAAAACATGAGGTTTGCTTTTTTTAAATACTAAATGGGTGAATCTCACAAAAACCGTCAGTCATTTTTCAACTCTAAATAATAATAAAAAAAATTTAAAAAAAGAAAAATTATATTTGCATAATAAATATTTTTGTATTTTATTATTATTATTATACACATTTAATCCACCCAATTATCAATATATAAATAAATTATAAATAAATACATCATTTTAAAAAAGAAAAATTCTATTTGCATAATAAAAATAAAGCATGTATTTTTAAAATCTTGATTATTATATTATTTTCAAGATTCAATAAACACATTTAAACCACCCAGCTGTCAGTAGCCTTAATAAAGCATTGTATAAATACTATATATATATATATATATATATATATATGAACAAAGTGTAAACAAATAATAGTAAGCAACAAATAATAATAATAATAATAATAATAATAATAAGTCCCAAATTACACTGCAAAAAAAGGATATTCTTCTTAATTTCGTCTTGTTTTCCAGTACAAATATCTAAACATTCATTCATCAAGATACATTATTTGTATATAATGTTCAAATATTTATGTACTTGTTATGAAAATACAGTCACAATTGTGAAAATTTATTTGTACAACATTTAATTGTTTCTTTATGACCTGGACATTTGTTTATGAGATTCACCCAAATCATAAGCTACTGTAAAAGCGAATCATTTGTTCTTGCTTTCGTTCATCATGTTGAGTCTGAATCTTCACTGTAGGAATAATAATAAAGTCTCTTGATTTGGAGATTGTTTTGGACTCCATCACATCAGTCTCTCATTGTTAACCCAGTTTTTTGGTTATTTTTGCAGCGTGGAAGAAATTCAGCAAAAAGTGCTCATCTCATCTTTGTTCCTCAGGCCTTCCAGTCTATTTTAAGTAGAGACACTGGATCTATTTGTAACATTGAATGCGTTTCCATACAAAGATGCTGACAGCATCATAAGTAAGTGTGTGTGTGTGTGTGTTTGTTTGACATTTAGTCAGCAACTCTCGGTGAGTAAAATGAGTGGCTGATTTTAATCTGTACAGACTGGCTGCATTTTTTTGTGTAACGTCAAATATATTGTTTGCAGTTATTTCCCAATTCAATTCCTAAAATGCATTTGTTCACACTCAAATCCACTCTTCAGGACCGTCTGTATGTCATTTCTCATCAGACGTGTTTGTTCAGACAGTGTAGTTAATATCCGGTGTATCTACATAATTTGCCATAGTGATAAATTCATAAGCATCATTATTATTATTTTAAAAGTCACTGTGGAAAGAAAGGACAGAAAAATAAGATTTGGACTGAGTGGATTTGAGTCAGATATAACAAATAAATAAATAAATAAATAAAATTAATAATGATTTTCTCTTTCTGACTGAACAAAGCCTATGTTAAAGGTGAAGTGTGTGATTTCTGCATCATCAAACATAACTGTAAAAATAATAAGCAACAAATTTAATAATAATAATAATAATAATAATAGTAACAGAATGTCCCAAAATACATTGCAAGAAAATAATTTTCTTGTTTTTCAG
This sequence comes from Tor tambroides, assembly GCA_021397915.2. Classification (NCBI taxonomy): domain Eukaryota; kingdom Metazoa; phylum Chordata; class Actinopteri; order Cypriniformes; family Cyprinidae; genus Tor; species Tor tambroides. The sequence continues at coordinate 20,071 of JAFVLL020035401.1, forward strand.
TACAAATATCTAAACATTCTGAAATTAAGATTTAATGTCAAAATGACATTAAATTATCAATTAATTTTTCCATAAAACAAGAAAAAAACATCTGTCAATGAGGTCACAAAATAATCATGTTTTCCGTCAACTACAGTATTAAATATATTAAATATAGTATTAAATATAGTCACGTTTGAGTCAGATACCTAAATAAATAAATCAACAAACAGCAAAAAATGATTTTTAATCAGTATTTTTGTCTAATTTTCCAGTATAAATATGTAAACATACTTAAATTAAATTGATCACATTTTACCAAATCAAATTTTTAATGAAGTTTATTTGAGTAAGTAAGATATTAAGACTTGTTTTCTTTAAAAATATATCAAAATGAAGTTTGGTCAGAAAAATAAACTTGTTTTCCCCTTAAATTAGGTGAATTTTTCTGACCCCAGTGGCAGATATTTTTTCTGGTTTTAAACTCATTTTGAGAATTTTTTCATGAAACATTTTGCATTTTGTTCCTTGTACCCTCTCAAGTAATTGTATTTTGATTTAGCCTAATAATGTTTAAATACATTTGTACTGTAAAACAAGACAAAAATACTAAGTAAAAAAAAATATATTTTTTTTTGCAGTGCAATTACCCACTTCACCTTTTAACATATTATTTCCGTTCAGTTTTTCCATCCTAACAATATACTTATAGACTGTCGCGTCGCGTCACGTAACCAGCCGGAAACCCTGATAGCTGCTGCCCTACATCTGCACGTTATATAGAGGTTTTCTCTAGCACAGATCCTGCGGGCGTCCTGTTGGTTTGGTTTCCCCCTCCGTACCTCCAGTGGCTCTCAGAATCCGGGGCTGTCGTAGCTGCTTTGGCTGTAGTAACTGTGAGCGGGGCTCTGGCTCCTGGAGCGGCTGCGGCTGTAGCTGCTGTAACTGCTGTAGCTGTAGTAACTGCGGCTGCGGCTGCGGCTGGAGCTGCTGGCTGAGCTGGAGGAGGACGGGCTCGGCCGGTAGTAGGGGATGGGACGCTTTCGTGCGCTGCGGAAAAGATGGAAGAGAGAGAGCATATAATACAGACACATAACAGCATAAAATAAAAAATGCATAAGCACTTTCATACCACTCTGACCATCAGATATGTGCAAATATGCAAAAATTTGGTAGAAACTTTGGTGACTTTACTCTAATTGTTTTGGTAGTTAGTTTCTTGCTGGTCTAAGGAGGTCTAACTAGCTTGACCAAGACAGTTTACCAGGTCAGTCTCACCCTCACCACTAATCATTCATCTTTTGGATGCTACAGACCCCCAAATACGATAAGGCATTTAATTTCTTATATAAAGACCCAATTGGTACTGTTAAAAATTAATATTATAAATTTCTCTAAAATATTATTTGTAAAATATTTAGTTTCTATTAAGTTCATTTGTTACATTGTTTTTCTACTCATTACTGTACTGTTATTAGTAATTCACTCACTTCTTTACTTATTTCAAATTAATGCTTGTTTATTTTAATCTGATTTTCATTACTTATTTTTACATTTTGCACACTGTTTTTGAGTAGAATTAATGTTTACTTGTTTGTTTTAATCTAATTTCTATTCATTTTAACAAGATTTTGTACACTTTTGACTTGTTTATTATTTTTATCACATTTCTATTCATTTTAATCTGATTTTTAAATCTCATTTCCATTATTTATTTATTTTTGTACACTGTATAATTATTTATTTACATTTTTATACTGTAGAATTATTATTTATTTACTCACTCATTTATTTAATTATTTTAACTACATTTTCAATTTAATTTTTTTTATTTTAATTTTATTATTTATTCATTTTTATATTTTGTACTCTGTTTTTTTAATAGAATTATTATTTATTAGCTTGTTTTTATGTACTTATTTTATTTTATTAACAGTATTTCCATCTGATTTTTATTATATATTTATTTTTACAATTTGTTGACTGTTTTTGAATTCAATTAATATTTATGTCTTTATTTATTTACATGTGTACAACTTTTATCAAATGTATTTATTTTATTTCAATTATATTTATTTTAATCAGATTTTAATTTTTTTAATTTTTATTATTTATTTATTTTTACATTTTGTATATTGATTTTCTCCAAACGTTTCCCAGACCCCACTATGAAAACCCCTGACCTAGAACGACTTGTGACCACACTGGACCAGCTAGAAACCATACAAAACCAGTGACCATCAACAGCTGGTTTCAGCTTTACCATAATGTCAGTCTGCATTTTAATAACCATATCATTATGTTGCGGTCAAAGCAGTGGAAGTGCCAGCGTGCTGCAGCGATGATTAGTTTCTGTAAGAGAAAATGTCTGGAAAAGGTTGAGCTTTGGTTAGTGAATGCACACACAAGCTCTGTCTTCAAAGAGAAACATCAGTTCTTATAAGATGTTAGACACACATTCACACTCCAGTAGCGTTCAGCGTTTGCAGTGAGCGGCTGTTAGCTGGATCTGTGTTCCTGTGAGGTTAGCAGAGACGCTAAAGCTCGAGAGAGAGAGAGAGACGGTCTGATCTGTGCCATAACCCGCTGTAGCGAGCAGTATTTTAAGGCTTCACAGGCTATTCTAAGATATCAATTTTTGGCTAAATCCTGAAGTAACATCACATATTGTAACTTCTGTGAAGCCAATCATCCTTTGTGAGAAAGAAGTGCGCTTAACTGTATTGAATGTGCCCTTGTAGTGTACATCAAATCTTAAAATTACATTTTTAAATAACTGTACTTGCAGATAATATATTAATTAAATAAGACTTAAGAGTACTAAAAGAGAGACACTTTCAGGACTATGTTTCTTAAAACACTTTTAAAAAGTGTACTTTACTACTTTCTAATATTTTTAAAATGTCAAATTAAAAGTTTTAGTCCATTTTAAATCATTGTTTTAATAATCTATTGTCATGCTTTATAGAAGTAGACTTTTATTTTGATGTGTTGACTAACATACTAAAGCACATGTGAAGTACTTGATTATAATTTTAACTGTAGTGTGTTATTTGATATTACATTCAGAGTTAATATATTTTACATGTACTAAATTGCAACTTCATATATTTACTAAATCTACTTCATTTCTACTAATGTTATTAGAATAGAAATGTTATTAAAGTATATTTTAGTTCACCAAAAATTCTTGTCTAAAATATTATTTGGAAAATATTTTGTTTCTATTAAGTTACATAATGTTGTTTTTCTACCCATTACTGTAATGTAGTGTTAATTTTATTGTTCATAAATGTATTTATGTTTACTTATTTTAATATAATGTTTTTGTAATATAAGGGTTAATTTTTTATCACTTTTATAATTAAAATTCATTTTTATAATATTAAAGTTACAATATAATAATGTTTATATTAATCTTGTCAGTAAATTTGGCAGTACTCTTTAACCATATTTTAAAGACAATTGAAGTAATTATGAAATCACATATAAAGATGTATAAAGACTCAAAAACACTGTTAAGTTCAGCTACCTGTATTTAAATATACTGTCATTTAATTGTAAATAACACACAATTAAATGTCCAAAAAATTACATTCAGTTCACATTTAAGTATATTCTTTTAAAGTATGTTATTTCCATAATAATAATAATTTTTGAAAGTGTTTTTTTTTTCACAACAGCCAGAATGCATTTCTATATAACAATAATAAAGAAATTTAGACTGAAATCGTGCTTATTTGAGTATCACACATTGTCAGCTTAGCAACATCTTAACATCAAAATCTATAAATCAACTGTGAATGAATTCTCCTGTATGCTTCATTTGAACGCACTGCTTCTCGGTGCTTTTCAGAATGTAGTGAAGTATATGCTTTTGCTGACATTTAACTCTGTAAGCCGTATTGGATGGATGTTTTCTCTGAGCTCATGGCAGTGCATTCTGGCTCTCAGTATCTCTGTGTCAGTGAACTATGTGGGATTGTTAGTGTTAATCTGTGAGGAGGCTTGGAAGAACTCGTTTAATGGTGAGAACGACAAAAGCAGAGAGAAAGGGAGTGAGACACAGATATAGTTGTACTCTTGAGATGCTGAAACCAGGGGGTCCTGATGCATGGCAACAGTTACCACGGTAACCATGCGGCAGCTCAGCATCATTCCGGTGTGAGGTTGTTGAGGAAGCCTTCATAAAGGAGAGAGTGAGTTCAAATCCTGACCAATCAGAGCAGAGGGAAATCACTTGAAGATGTTTCGTAATTTGCATGACTATAGAAAAGTATAAAAAAAAATGTATAATGCATAACAATGTTCATACTACTATAAGGTTCATTTTAAAAACCTGAAAACTGTGATTACAGAAAAATGAGGACAAGCCAAATACTAAAATGTCACTCAAACAAAATAAAAACACTCAAATTCTTATGCTGATAATATAATTTGTCATGAAAAGTTTGGGTTTTGTGTTAGGAAAATCAAAATCAGATATTTGGGCTCGATTGTAGGTCAAAGTCAGCTGTATTTTTTTATTTTTTATTTTTTTTTTGCTAAAATGAGCTGCTATTGGTGAAAACACTTGAAGAATGAGTGCAGAAATCCTGCAGTACACAGACTGACCTTTAGGTGTCAGTGTTTCTTTAATTTCCCTGGTCAATGTCAGTGCTGTTATTGTTAACTAAAATAAAAAAAAAGCATTTAACTAACTTTTAACTTTTTTCAGTAATTGAAATAACTTAAAACTGAAAATTAGAAATGTTGCACTAAAATAAACTAATGTGGCAACTAAAAATAATTTCAAGTACTAAAATTACTAAAACTAAAACAAAAAAATTAAAGCTAAATATTTTAAAGAAACAAATAAAAATTAAAACGCATATAACAAAATGACTAAAACTTAAACTAAAATTAAAATATAAAAAAATATACATTATAAATATAAATAAATACTAATGCAACACTGACCTGTACATTTATTTGCTACAGATTACACACACACTAAAGAGAAAATGTTCATATTTTCTAACCCCTATTTGGGTTGTAATAGATTATATGGGTTATACCTATAAAAATAAATAATAAAATTCATAATATAATTAATTAAAATTAAAACTATTTTTTTATTTGAAATAAAATGAATGTTAGCTAAAAAAAAAAAAAAACATATTTCATTAGTTGCCAATGCAACAGTTCTCATTTTCATTTAGTTTAACTTGAAGTAATAAAATAACTAAAACCAAATAAACTAATAAATAAAAATGAATGAAAACTATAGCCATACATATAAAGTAATAAAAATGACAAAACACAAAATTACTAAAACATTCAAATTAAAGTGAAAACAGAAAATATAAAAATAAAATCTAATTCAAAATATTAACAATATTTACAGTATTATATAAACAGTTTTTATGACACACTGATTCAGTTGGCAATTATTTATTGTCTATTCATTTTCATCAATCACCAAAGCAGTAAATGTCACTTGACTAATTACTGGAAAAAAATCACACCGACTGGCCTTCACTAGCGAATATCCTTCTGTGATGTCAAAAGCAACAGACAACAGTGCTCAGAACATTTGATCTACTGTAGTAAAATGAAATATTTGCTTGAAAAAAGAAACATTTGCCTCTGGATGGTGTAGTTACGACATCTACCAACAGAGGCAACCTGCAGTCAGACCTGAAAACAGCCTGTAAATGAAGAAATGACCATGCATTCCCATACAAAACAAATATTGCACTTTGAACAGAAGAACAGCTACAGACTCCTGAGTAAAACGCATTTACCTGGTGATCCTGCGAGCTTCCATAAAGCTGGGTGAGTCTCTCCGTCTCTTGCGGATGGGAGAATAGCTGCGTGAGCGGCGGCGAGCTCGTTCTGCATCCGAGTGATGAGGACTGTCTCTCTCCCTGCAGACAGACAGACAGACACAAAGCATGCTGGGATTGAGAGGAGTTGGCCTCGACAGCATGAGGACGGTCTGTCTGTGTCGTGCTGTCCTTCAGATGACTGGATTTATTTGAGCGAGACCGCAGGAAGATCGCTTCAGGTGCATCTGACTTTCATTTAATTTAGGGGCGTTTTAGAGATTGTTTTGTTGTTATTTTAAGCATAAAATGTATTGAGGTTTATGAGTGTGTCACTTCAAAAATGGTGGGAAACGATTTTAAGATATTAAGTCTTGTTTTCTGAAAAATCTGTCAAAATTAATTGAGTTTATGTGGAAAACAACAATTATTTTCTTTTTGTTTTATGCAAAACTTCATTTATTTGTAACATTTTTCTATAAAATCCATCAAAATTGAGTTTGATATCTGCCAGTTGGGTGAGAAAAATAAACTTAATTAAAAAGGAAAACAAGGTTATTTTTCTGACTTTATTGGCACATTTTTGTTTTCCAGAAAAATCTATCAAAATTAAATCAATGTAAGTGTAAAACAAGAAGAAATATCTGCCAATGAGGCCCTTTTGAATTAAGTTTCTGACCTCACTGCCACATATTTCTTGTTTTAAGCAAAAACTCACTTAAATTTGCTAATTTTTGTTTTCTGACAGAAAAAATATGTGTAAAAACAAGAAGAAAAATCTGCCAGTGGGGTCAGAAAAAAACCTTAATTCAAAGGGAAAACAAGATTATTTTTCTGACCTCATTGGCACATATTTTTTCTTGTTTTACGTAAAATCTCACTTAATTTTGATCATTTTTGTGTTCTGAAAAACTATCAAAATGAAGTGAGTTTATCTGCCACTGAGGTCAGAAAAATACATTTAATTCAAAAGAAAAACAAGATTATTTTTCCGACCTCTGTCTTGTTTTAAGGCGAGACACAGGTGTGCAGGTGAATGGGGTAAAAAAAAAAAAAACTAATAGTTATCGCCAGCTGATTGATTATATTGATAATTGCAAACCTTTTTTGTATTACAAGTTGTCTAAAATGTTAGGTTCAAATATGCAAATTAGTAATTATTTAATGAAATATGCGCTACTTTGCATAGATTTCTAGTACAAAAATCTAAACACTGTAGGATGTCAGTTTCAAAATTCTTGTTGAATTTTTTTGACAGATTAGATTCAAAAGTTTTTCCAGGGGGAATTTTGGGTATCTCATTTTGTCACTCCATAATTCAGAAAATGCTTAGAACGGACAGAAAACACTGTATTTTCACAATTTTGGGGGGAATAAAATGTAGTATATAATCCAGCAAATTATATATGAACAAATCCCTCTGTAAAAGCCTTCTGGATATAGACAGGAATAAAAATGTAAAGTTTTGTGTGTGTAAGTGCTACTGAAGTGGAGATTTATGGCTCAGTGTAGGAGAAAAAACTCACTTTGAGAAAACGGCCTTTAAAAATATGTATTGTACTTGAAATCTTTTGACAGAAATAGATAAAGTGCTAAACACTTAAAAGTGTTTTTTGGATGTTTTCTTTCCACTAGTCTGAAAAAAAAACTTTATGAAAAACCAAAAAGCCCAAAATCTCAAACTTGACAGATGCATAAAAAAACTGTGTTTTTGTGTCTCCCCTTAAGCAAAAACAAGATTTTTTTTTTTATGTCTTGTCATTTTGCTAGTAAAGCAAGTGTGTCTTGACTGAAGAATGTTTAAATATTTGTACTGGAAAACAACTCAAAAATACAGAGTAAGTGCATGCTGGTTGTGACATCACGCATGAATATTAATGAGTTTCCCTTATGCATTTTTCTAAAAAAGTAAAGCCTTTGTCCTGTATGATGTGTGTGTACCTGGAGTTGTTCTGTCGGACGTGTGGCGATTTGTTCTTGCTGGATCCGTGTTCTCTCGAATGAGCTCGCGACGACGACCTGCTGCTGCTCCAGGAGCTGCTCCTCTGCCGGGCCGTCCCGTGACTCTTGCTCTTCTTCTTCTTGGACGTGTGTTTGTGCCGACCCGGCGACACAGAGGAACTCCGGTGGCGGTTCTGAGCGCGTCCCCGATGGTGCCGCTTAGACGAATGAGATCCTTTCGTTCTGTGTGAGAATACAGTGATAGACTTGAGAAACGGTGCTTGGTATGCTTGCTTTTCATCATCAAGAGACTTAAAAGAGATCTCCGTTTTGGTTTATTTAGGGATCTACTGTAGATGTTTCTCCTAAACTTACCCACATTGACATTACAGTAAGAGTACAAAGAGTTATAAAATGAATGTGGAGCAGCTCAGATCATTTGATGAAAAACGTTCATATTGAGATCTTGCAGATTTTGTTTGTTAAATATCTTTGCACAGCTACATTCAAGCTGAAGCTGAATGTGATCCTGAATGTGGAAGATCACCTTTAATCAGACATTTTTCATAATGATCTTTCTGAGATGGAAATATATGGGACGTGTATCTGATTTCTCTGACTTCAGTGTGAACAGAATTTTACTAGCTAACTGAACATTTGTCATAACTGCATACGTCATAAAATAATTATTAATTGCATTATATGCAGTATTACACAGAAAAGGTGCAAAAACACTTTACATTTTGTGTAATATACACTACTGGTCATGTGTGGAATAATTAAGATTTTTGAATGTTTTGCAAGTCTCTTCTGCTCACCAAAGCTAAAATTATATGATCAAAAACAGTAAAAACTGTAATATTGTGAAGTATTAATATGAGTAAATTGTGAAATTTTCGGTCCGAAAACCAGTCAGTATCTGGTGTGACCACCATTTGCCTCACGCAGTGCAACACATCTCCTTCGCATAGAGTTGATCAGGTTGTCCACTCC
>JAFVLL020035402.1:0-11411 GCA_021397915.2 Tor tambroides
TCAGATCCTGGTAGTTCTACAGGAGGAAATGTTTTAGGGACACAGTTCTCTGTCCTTGTCCAGTTGCTCTTATCCCGAATTCTTGCCGATCTCTTACACTGCTGAGCAGTTAGAGCAATGTAAACAATAAATGAAATATGCATTTAAATAATGTTTGCCTCTCTTCTTTAAATCAGTATTCTGCTTAGAATAAATAATACCTTGATTTAACATTATTAAAAAAATCTTTCATCAGATTCTTTGACTTAAATGAGTCATAAAAAGATTAAACGCCACACTAAAGAAAACAAACTACACTGCAAACCTCATTGCATGTACACTCTTTAAATTTACATTGTTCGGTTCATGTTGTTTTTTTGTGTAAATGTGTATTTCTCTAGACTGATTCAGTGTTGACTAATATATGTTATTAACAAGGAGAGGGCCTCAAAAACAACAACAACAACAACTGTGTTTCAACTCTCTCCTGCACGTTTCTCTTATATTGTGTATTATTTGTGTATATTTTTATTTTCATGCCAATAAATTCATGCCAAAAGCAAAACAAAATCTAATTTCAGGTCTAAACAAATACTTTCAGATGTATAAAAGAATGCATCTATTGCTTTTATCCTCTGAACGGCAAGTTAAGTTTCAGAATGAATGGCTTGCTTAGATTTCATGCCATGCAATAATTATGCCACTGCCAAGCCATAATTAAGACATGAGAAATCTAAATATTTATCCTCTATGTTAGTGATTTGATAATACAAGCAGTTGGAAAAGTTCGCTTTCTAAATAATTCAGATGTTTTATTTTGATTCCTCCCCCCTTGAAGACTGAACTGGAGTGAACTGAAAGAAAACTTCCAGCAAACTCCCTCTTAACTTGACAGACTGACGTAAAGCAAGACTCCAGTAACGCTGACCGACAGACACGTCTGCGCGTGTCACTGAGCGCTCTGTGGATGCCACGAGGGAACGCTTGTGGATTCTACCTGCAGCAAACAACATTTCTTGTTTCAATGCATTTCTCTCAGGAATATAGTAATGTGGAGACTCCTGTCGTGGATTCTTTTGACAGCCAGTTTGCACCAGGTAGGTCTTATCAAACTGTTGATTTAATTCAGTATTCGAGTTAAAAATTCACGCAGCTGAAGGTGATTTTTCTCAGTTAAGCATAGCAAGAATATTTGTTGTAAGCAGCCCTTCAGCTCAGTTAAAGTAGTGACGTTGCTTATCAAAGCGCTATTCTTAGAAAGCGCAAAAAGCTGCAAGCTGTCTCATGTCATTCCATACGTGCAAATTCATAACCCACAAATGCATAAAGAGAAACCTAAACGATAATGTTTATAAAACTGAAAGTGATTGTTTGATTTGTCATGATGACAATAAAGCAAATAAATAACCTGTCTGTTGGTGTATTATGTGCCGGGAGTCATAAGTTGGAGCTTTTACAGTTAAAGCTCGGAAATCAAGTTTAGGAGGCGATCAGTTGCTTGTAGCCTAATGTTTAATAGAACACGATTTATATATTACGAATTATATTTTTATTATTATCTTTGTATTTTACCTTATATTACCACATTTGGTTACATTCATCACACTAACAAAAGTGCTGTTATAATCTGAATAACAATTATCAATTTATTAATGTTACTCAATTACACCTCACACAGAAGTTTTCTGTAAATTTGTGTATTTCTTCGCCAACTAAAGCGTTGCTAATCAGAATGAAGCGATTCACAGACTGAAAACTCCGGACTGGAGCTACACATATGAGTGGAGCGGATCGGCAGAGAGTCCCTTATCCTCTTCTGAATCCGGTGGAGTTTCACTCCGGGTTTTCCATTTCATCCATTGTAGAGTATCCATGTCTGATGGAGCGAGAAAACGAATGGTAGTCTGAGAACCAAAACTAACCATTGTAGGCGATACGATACCATAGGCAGTGTTTGATTTATAAAAATCAACATATTTTGTCACAGTAATGTTGCATTCCGCTCTGTTGGTATATCTATTCAAATTAGCCATCAGTTTTGGAAAACAGTAATTCTGTGTAGTTACATCGTAACAGTGATCCTGTGCTGTCTTGTTGTTCATATTAGAAACTAATCCGAAGCGTCCTCTGCAATGAAGTTCTTGGGAGCCTATTTAAAGGGCCAAATTTCAATGTCATTTCAAAGGAAACTCTCTATTGCCCCAGAGTGGCTAAAGTTGGCATATCTTCTCTTTTCTCCCACACAGGCCAGTTCCCACAACTCCACAGACTCTCCTCTTGTGACCACAGATTTGGACCCTTATAACCGAAATCGATACTGTAAATGGCCCTGTAAGTGCCCTAAGAGTGCCCCTGTTTGCCCACATGGGGTCAGCTTGTTGACAGATGGATGTGACTGCTGCAAGGCCTGTGCCAAGCAGCTGCGGGAGACCTGTAATGAGAGAGATACCTGTGACTATCACAAAGGACTTTACTGTGACTACAGCGCTGACAAGCCGAGGTACGAAAAGGGAGTATGTGCATGTAAGTGACCTTATGTATTCCTTTACAGTGACTTTTTTAATATAATGTAAAATACATTTTAAAACAAGTTGAATATTATTCATATTAATGTATATGCATATAAGCCACTAGAGAAAATGTCATTTTTTATATATATATATGAATGAATGAATGAATGAAGCATTTATGTAGCGCTTTTATTGTGTATTGCTATACACCCAAAGCGCTTTACAATCATGTGGGGGGTCTCTCCTCAACCACCACCAGTGTGCAGCATCCACTTGGATGATGCGACGGCAGCCACAGGACAACGGCGCCAGTGCGCTCACCACACACCAGCTACAGGTGGAGAGGAGAGAGAGTCATAGAGCCAATCAAGTGGATGGGGATTATTAGGAGGCCATGATAGACAGGGGCCAGTGGAGGGAATTTGGCCAGGACACCGGGGTTACACCCCTACTCTTTACGATGAGTGTCCTGGGATTTTTAATGACCACAGAGAGTCAGGACCTCGGTTTAACGTCTCATCCGAAAGACGGTGCTTTTTGACAGTATAGTGTCCCCGTCAATATACTGGGGCGTTAGGACCCACACAGACCACAGGGTGAGCACCCCCTGCTGGCCTCACTAACACATACATATATACTACTACAATAGTGTTTGGTTCTGACAGACATGCAATATCTCTTCTTTTTTTTTTTCTTATTCTGTGTCAAATTGGTACTCAGACACAAAACTGTCACAGAACCTTTTAGTTGTAAGTACGAATATCCAGATTCTCTGTGTTTCAGATGTTATGGGAACAGGCTGTGAGTATAACGGTGTGATTTACCGTAATGGCCAAAGCTTTCAGCCTAATTGTAAGTACCGCTGTCTATGTGTGAATGGGGCGATTGGATGTGTGTCGCTCTGCACCGAGTCCCTGCCTCCCCGAGTCTGGTGTCAGTCGCCCAAGCGAGTGAAGATCCCAGGCCAGTGTTGCGAGAAATGGATTTGCGAAGAGTCCCGTAAACCACGCAAGACCAACCCCAGACATGCTCCTGAGGAGGGTGAGCAATGCGTTATTGTTTTGTGTCGTGATAAATGTCCATAGGAAGTCTATCACATCTTCTGGTCAACTTACATTGTTTTAGTTCCTAATCATCCTTCTTTATGTCTTTTTCAGTGTCCCTCACATCTAATGATATTTGGCATAAAAATTGCATTACCCAGACTACCCCATGGAGTCCCTGCTCAAAGACCTGTGGGCGGGGCATATCACAGCGCATCTCTAATGACAACTCTGGCTGTATGATGGAGAAAGAGTCTCGACTATGTAACCTCCGACCTTGTGAGGTGGACATCACCAAGCACTTCAGAGTAAGAATTTATTCCTACTCTGGTTTATTTCTGTTTGATTTGCCCACCCATCCCATGGATGGATGGATGGATGAATTAATTGTTATGTGATTGTCATGGATGGATGTGTTGATTGTCCTATCTGTTACTCAGCCGGGTAAGAAATGCCTGAACATCTACCGTGAGCCCCAGTTTCAGAACTTCACTATCTCAGGCTGTGTCAGTAAGAAGGCGTATTGGCCCAAGTACTGTGGAGTCTGTACCGATGAGCGCTGCTGCATCCCATACAAATCTAAGACCATCGAGGTGGAGTTTGTGTGTCCAAATGGATCAGTTTTTTCCTGGAAATACATGTGGATCAACGCCTGCTTCTGCAACCTCTCCTGCAGGAATCCAAACGATATCTTTGCAGATCTGGAGCAATACTATGAGGTCAATGAGATTGTTAACTAACTAATTCACCAAGATACAGATACAATCTCTTTTTATGGCATCCTTAGGCTCACATTTATAGTCTATGGGATGTTGGAGAGCACAGAAAGCACGGTCGATGAGAAATTTGGATTAATTTCGTGTGATTTATGAGTAAACGTCAGCACAGTTACTCAGCACAGAGATGGCTTGTGAGGGGAACAATGATAGTTCAGACTGAAGGACTTTATGGTATAAGAAGATTGCTAATGGATGGATGAGGGACAGAATATAAAATTAAGAAAATATTACATTTAAAATGTTGACTTCCTGTTCCAAATATGTGAAGTCCAAAAACTGTTTTTATATTTTACAAATATATGTTTAAAAAATATTGCCTTCAACGATAAAAGGAATTCTCCTTAAAGGAATAAACAGCATCAGTTTTTGAAAATATATATTAGTTAAAATGGCATTAAAAGACATGTATATATATATCTTTGTTATGTAACATATTCTGAAATGCATATAAGTGACAGTGATCACCTTGATATTCACACTTTTATTTTGCCAAGTTGTTACTGTTCATATTTAATTCTGGAAATATGCAGGAAATGTATCTTTTTTAATAAAAGACATTTGCTTATTTTTATGCCTTTGCTCGTATTTATTTATTTCAGTTGTGTATTTATTACAGATATAATTTCTGTAATGGTATAGTTGGGATTTCGTTACATAATTATATTCTATGTATACATATTTTTTCACAGTGTTAGACATTATACAGCAGTGAGACTGACTGAATACACTTAATTTTATTTTAAGAATACAGTTGTTAAATATAACGTGATCTTACTAACATTCATATCTTCCTTGACTGTAAGAAGCACGACCACATGATTAGAATACAATATCAAATGTTCTGTAGATTATATTGTCAATAGACTAAGAAATACTGTCAGATGTAAATTTGACACTACTGTCAGAAATTACAAGTACAGAAATACGTAATGTATAATACGTAATGTATAAAAAAAAATCCCCCAAACATTCAGCCCTATCAGAAAACTCTCCAACACAATCAAGCACATACTCTGCATTTTAAAATACATACATATATATTACACATTCTCACAGCCAAGCTGTAAACATCTTAGAACCTTCTTAACATAATTATATAATACAGTCATTATAAAATAATACATATAGTACATTGCAAGTAATAAAACGGTAATTTAAACCACTGGATCATTTATTTAAACCAGTGCCAAGTATGTGCAACATTTGTTTGCTGTGAGGGCTATCTAATCAAATATCCCTTGTGAAAAATACCAATGATACATTAAACATTATCTAATAACAGGAGCATCAGCTTTCAGGTTCAAATTCTGTAATTTCAGGTCCAATATTAAACCGCCTGCTGAGTTCCATTCTGATTTGCACGGTGGTGTTATTTTCACGAGGCGTTCAGCAGGACAGCTTGACGGAATGTGTGGGGACTGAGGAACTGTGCTCTACTCCAGGGGTGCTCTCCATGGAGACGTCAGTGTGGGAGCGTCCGCGCTGCTCATCCGTGTTTGTACCGCTGCGGTTACGGTTGCGCTCCAGGGATGAGTTACTGGCCGTACGAGACCGAGCAAGACGGGTCATACTGGCAGAGGGCACTGTGGAACAGAAAGAGGAAGTGAAAGGAGAAGGTATGACTATAGTTTTCTCTCATTTAAAATGTAAAATGACTATTGTTTGTTGTTATTTTTTTGGATAGTAGTTCAGTAATATTAAAATAATGTGTGCTTACTGTAGCCCATGCCCTGGATAAAATACTTGAAGGCTTCTATCAGTTTGCCAGGCTGTGGGAGAACATAAACATGTAGTGTAAATTCACTCATAACACTGTAAAATAAAATATGATCCAGATTAAGAATTCAGATTTGAATGTGTAACATAATATATATAATCTGTATATCCAAATTATATATACCTGATCAACCTGAGGCAGGCCACCACAGTCAGCCATCTAGAAAAAAAAAAAGTAGTTTAAATTGATAGTTTAAAACTAAGCATGCACAAAATATCTGTGTCATATCAGTTATATTAATTTATTCATACTGTATTCATCAAATCAGATAACAGTGAAATGTTAGGGTGTAAAATTAGCTGGTGTTAGTAATAGTAAATTAAATGTGTGTTTGAGTGAATGCAAGGCATGGTAAGGTCACTGACCTTGAGAAATGTGGTTGTTGTTGGGTTCATTCTGGAGTTGCTGTCAACCTGTGAGGAAAAATATTTATATAATAATTAAATTCACATTTTGTATGCTGCTTTAGTTCAAAATTATTTATGGTTTATAGTCCAATCACTGTTGAGTAACATTAAATTTCTATGGGGGTCTCTAACATGTTTAAAGAAATAGCAGTTCTCACCACAGCATCCACAGCTGGAGAATTATCACCCACTATCAGCAAAGATGGACACCTATCATAATGACAAACCATTTAGTGATTAAAGCACAGTTTTAAGGTTTAAGGCACTAGTAGTCAAAATCTTGTATGTTGGCTGTCATCAGGTGGAACTCACTGGAGGGCTCGTGCATTTACGTTTCCTCCTTGTACTGGTCTCTCGATCTCCAGATTCCTTCGGCTGAGAAATGATGGAAAGATGAGGCTTTCAGTAACTTGAATTTCAACTCTTTTCTCTGTTGCATTGCAGTATATAGATTCTATAGGTCCTATGAGTTCATTTAAAAAAATCAAACCCAGGAACTGAGCGAATGCAGACACAGATTGCGTTGGTACCTTTTGTAGGACTTGACAAACTGCTGCAGGTTGGACTGATTAATGTTGTTTGTAATGAGATGACGGAAGGTTGCAATCAGTTCATGATTGTTCTGTATCTCTTCCTACAACATTAGTAAATGTTAGCATTATCCAGACAAAACAAATTAATAAAAAAAGAAAAAACGTATATAATTTCAAATCCTAAAATATTAATAATAAATTCATTTTGTTTCATTATTAATCAGTCAAATTATTCATAGGCTTCCTCAGTTCTCACCTTTCCAAACAGGTGTGAAATGACTGTATCAGGGAGAGCATGAGTCCAGCTTGTAATCTGTTGAGAATGTAACACTTAGTGAGGATTTGTGCAATGGTATGGCTTTGAAAAACTATATAAGCTCATTCGAATTAGTTTAAAAATGCAATTCTTTCAAATTGCATAAGATTGAAAATCTAGCAGAAAGAAGTCATTTTTTGTACCTTTTGTGCAGCCCTTTCCATGAAACCTTCTGCCTGCACACTCAAATTAATCAGAACAAGACCTTCAACCATGTCTGGATGTTTTAGCTTTAAGAGATACATGCAAAAAAAAAAATCAATAATTAATGCAAAAATAGAAAACAATAAAAATGTTATTATTTAATATGCAGTACTGGAACGTGATTTGTGCTAAAGAAGCATTCCTGTTGGGAAGGAGTTGCAAAACTGTAATCCATGCTATTCAAAGCAATTCAAAATGTATCTGAGAGGAAAGGTGTATGAAACTCACAGCAAAGCGAGTTAGGATGTTGGCTCCGGCTCCAACCGCCATTCCAATCACACTCTTCAGACTATGAGGGGAAAAGAGCAAACATTCAGGTAGGTTTGGATCAAGACCACTCTTAAGATTATAATACAAGCCTCAAAAATAAGAGTTAAACATCTGAACTGGTTTTATACTAGTTTTAAGACTTACCCAAAATGCTTGAGGACCATAGGGAGGGTTTCTGAGAGCTGATCCATAGAAGGGTAGGTATACCTACAATAAAAACAGACAGTGCTTTATTTGTTAGCCTCAAACATGTGGAACAATATGGAGGTCAAATACTATGACGTCCAATCAAACAGCATGATAGGTTAATTAGGTTTGGCTGATGGCTTTCCAGGCATTAGCAAAGTCATAATCTGTTTGGATGCTGTTCTGGAAGGTTGGATTATGGGCAATGGATGTCCGTTACATTGCTGTAGCAGATGGCAGATCATAAACATGCTCTGCTCCCCTCAAACCCTACAAGGGACATGCTGACCTACATTCTGCCAGTCTGGTGCCATAGGGTGCTGATTAAAACTGTCTGCATTATATTTCCTAGAGCAGATTTGCTCAGATTGAGCAGATTTTAAACGGATTTCAAACGGTCTTAGAGGCTGGGGTAGTTTCTTTGTTGACAGAATGAGTAATTCATTTTTAATTCTAAGACATAAATCTTAAGATTTTAGTTAATCGAATCCCTTCGGATGCTCTGATAGACCTGGTGGCATAATGACCCCTCACTTACTCTGTGGAGAGCGTGCTGGCACCCTCCTGCTGACCTGGGGCGTCAACATGGCACACAGCAAAGTGTTGCATGATCTCATGCATGTCTTTGTGATTAAAGAGAGACTCAAAACAGCTCTTATCTGCAGAAAAAACAACAACTGTGTTACTAAGATATTCATACACCAATTATTCAATCCATTAAGACAGAATACAAATGAGATATAAAGGACTAGTTTTAAGATACTGAATATCCTGAACAGCTTGTGGAAAAGTCTTGCAGACACCGAAAAAATAAATAAGAAGGTATAAAGAAGATTCTTACGGTTCAGTCCGATGTCATGGAAGGTCAGGATGGTAGGCCGGTTGCCCTTTGGAACCCCCATCATGGTGCAATGCACCTTACCAAAGGCAGTCTCCACATCATCCTCCTACAAGAGCAAAGTTATGGTTAGTTCTTGAGAACTTGTTTTCGTCTCAAGTTTAACATAAACTTGTGTTCATATCAAAAAACAAAAGTTTAATGGGAGAAAAAAACATTTTTACAGTGCTTTAGAGCATTCTTATGATGGAAAGACATTTAAATACTCAATCTATCTCAATGGCCGCAATGAGAACATGAAAGTGAAAAAAGTGAAAGTCGTGACGTATTGTCAAGTATGGTGACCCATACATGTCAGAACATATGGTTCAAAAGAGTTTTGACTGATAACTATGATTTAGGTGAACATATTTACTGTCACATTTCTCACAGATCATCCAAACAGACTTGAATCCACTTGGATCATCCAAAATCCACCTTGTAGTTATATATAGCCTGCTTATTTCTGACAAAAACACCAAAGCACCTTGACCGGATATACAGTAGTAAAGCTGCTGGACAGTAAACAACACAATTCTCATTAACAGACCACAAATATCAACATCAAAACCCCCTTAGAAGAAAGACTTGAAGCTCAAATAAAACTCATGCAAACCATTCTACTAAAACAGCAGAAGATAAAGTCAACTCACAGTGATGCCAAGCTCAAAGACGCTGCACTCAGAGTCCTCCAGTACCATGGTTACAGTTGCTGTTGAAGGCTGATGTACAGGCAAAAACTGTGTATTTGAAAAGAGTATATCCTGGTTTGCTGCTGCCTCGAGCTTCAAGTTGCACAGAATGCACTGAGGTCTGGGTTTTATATCCCCTTGTTTACAGTGTGGTGTAAACATGTAATTCCCAGCATGCCTTGCATAGTGGCCAGAAGGAGCCTAATTCTTAAAGGATGGAGAGATCTACAAATTGGATCAGTAAGTTAAGCTGAACACTGGCATCACTGAACATGTCGCACCTCTGTGGTGTTCTCATAGTACGTAAATATTTTATGAATGAAACACATGGGATCTTGAGAGTTGCATTGCCACTTTATATAAATTATGCAATGTTTCATTGATTCACTGCTACAACTATGCAAAACCCAAAAAATGAAAATTCTGTCATCATTTACTTATCCTCAGGTTTTTCCAAACCTGTATAAATTTCTCTCTTGTATGGAACACAAAATATATTTTTAACATCAACTGGCTGTCATTGGATAGATAAAGGAATGTTAATGTTTTATGACTCCAAAAAGCATCATAAACATCAAAAGATCAGAGCTCACATCAGGCACGTAGCGCTGTGTGCAATCATGGACTTAAGAACCTTGACCTCACAGTGATTGATCTAAAGTATTCTGTTTACAGTGTCCATCATCAGAGTAAGAGCGTTAAGCTCGTTTAGCACAGGGACAATGTGCTACATGTTCGTGCACACATAAGGCAGTTCAGGGCAGATGGCATGTCTGCGTTCAAGACGTCATTGCTGCTGAGAGCCCCTACGAGTGTCTCTGTCGAGCGCACGACAGTGGCCTGGAATCTTCTTGAAGGATCGACATGACAGAGCAAGCTGTTTGTTCAGTCCTCTTTATGTCAATGATACAGAAATGATAACCCCCAGAAATCATTGTATTACTTACACTCACTGGCTCTTCAGAATTCTAAATGCTTCATTAAAAACAGCTTAAATGATTGAGAGTTGAGAGGACATTAGCAAACAATTACATAACAGTGGGACATTAACAATATAAAACAATTGTTCATCAAATAAAGACAGCAAGTGTTGATTCAGCGATTGATGAAACAGCTTTATGCAGGTGATGCCTGAATCCTTCTGCGTTGTGGATATGGAGGATGAATTTATGTTATTTATTTTTAATTTTGTCAATTTTAAAATTTAGGTTGGGAATTACTGTTAGAATGTTTGGATTTTTGCCTAAATAAATAAAGTGTATTTAAATCAATGGTTTTATTTTGTGAAATTACAAATACATTTTTTAAACAAGTATTTTTTTCAATCTTTTTTCTGAATAGAACAAATTTAATTTTAAATCAGGTGAGTCTGTGTAACAATCACAAGCTATATGACAGACATTTGAGTTTTACAGAGCATGAAATAGCTGTCTCATGACAGATGGCCTGACACTATGCCATCAGTGATGAGGATCACACACAGCTCAACTTGACACTTCACTAACAGACATGCATTACGCGTCTCTAATAGCACTAAGATCACACAGCAAATATCAGCATTGCCTTCTTGAAATAAATATAATACAACTTTTAATAAAAAGACTATCAGTTAAAGGCAGGGTAAGCAATTTCTGGAAGCCAATGTTGATATTTGAAATCACCAAAACAAACACGCCCCTACACCAAAAGGGTCTCGCCCCTATTTTGATAGATCCACCCCACATATAGGCTACGTAGCCTACACAACCCAGGCAACGATTAGTTCTGTGAAATATAAGCCGCTTTTCCACCGAAATTACCTGGAACAATATGTCCCAGGAACTTTTTTTCCCCCAGAC
>JAFVLL020035403.1:0-23693 GCA_021397915.2 Tor tambroides
GCACCCGAGGTCGGAAGACAGCGTTCACATCATCCAAACGAACCGAACTCTGACGTCAATCGCACCCGGGTGCGCACCAAAAGTGCTAGTGTGAATGCGCCCTTAGTCTTTAGTTGATATATAGAGTCTCTTATTTTGACAGAAGCCACTGAATGATCTACACTCTAACCAATAGAACAGAAATTGATTGGAGAATTAAGTGTGTTTGCTTGCAGCCTTGCACCTTAAAAGTTCAATTTCAGTCAGACGAAAGCAATGGATCAATGATCTTTTTAGTGTACCTGAAATCATGCCAGTATGGAGCAAAGTTGGACTATAGATCTATGCACATGTACTTAATGTTGGAGAAGCTGGTCAGTTGATCTATAGTAGTTAACATTTGAAGTGGATCAAAAGAGTTCATCAAAGTTGTCCTAAGACAAGAACGCATTCTGGTTTTAGGTTTTAGGACAACTTTGATGAAACGTTTTGATCCACTTCAAATGTTGACTAGTGTAGTATTTTTATGGAAGCAATTCAACATGACACATAAAATTTATCAACATTAAACCCTGAACTGACCTAAGCATACTGTAATGTAGTTTAGACACAATATTCAGATATTTCTTGATCTCAAACATAAGATCACCCATTGTAAACAACATAAAGACCTGAAATTTAGAAGAAACAAACAAACAAACAAAAAACCTAAGAAAATTAAAGGTTAGTAATGTCAACATATTTAACAACAAGAATATTCTCTGTAAAAAAAAATCTTCTGGGCAAATGCTAATGGTGTCTGACATCAATTACATAAAACTAGGGGTAATGCATTTTGAATATGCACAATTATATGCACAAGATTATAAATCTTCAATACAAGCATGATATTGTACAACTGCGGGTCCAAAATTAAAGGGAAAAACAATGCCCCTGCACAATTAAACTATTTAAAATAAAAAGTAGATCTGCTCATGTTGCATCAGATTTATTTTTAAGCATTTTTGCAACATTGAGCATAACCAATGACACACATTTTTGTTGAACATATGAATACAATGGCCAAACAGAGGCATTTAGAAGAGTGTGCATGCTCAACTGCACTGTTCCGAATTCTCTCATCACAGACAACAAAGTATAGTAAGAGATTCATTCTGCAGTGTAAACAGCTTTAGTTATTATAATGTGAATTTTAGCGAGAGTGCAAAACTCACACTAGACTGAAGTCACAGAGCGCTTCAGCCGTGAGAAATGTTCTTTGCTCGCTTTCTTTATATAATTTATTCCCAGTTTGATTAACGTTTTGATTTTTATGCTACTAAAATAACCAAGGGTAAATCTTGATCGTCTAATCGTCTAAAAAGCAATAAACTCATTTATAAATAGTTCTTAGCTTGTTTGTAGCCAGAATATAGAATTTGTAGCCAGACATGCTGTTTCTGCAAACACAGAGAAGTGTATGTATTTCATTAATCGACATTTATAATCATACGTTATGTAGGCTATTTATAATTATGCAATAGTTAGTTGTATAAATACATGTAATCTACCTTTGAGCAGCATCAAACAGTCACATAATTGCCATGTTAGATGCAGCTTGTGCTCCACCTATACAGTGTAAAGATGTGCCTTAAGGTTGATAGAATTTTATTGGTGATAGTCTAGTATTCTGACCGATTGAAATAATTAATGTATTTGTTATCTTTAATGTCAAATACCAACTTTAACCAATAAGTTAGGTATTAAACATAATAAAAAATACATTAATTATAAAGTTGATTATAAAAATGTCCTTGGAAATCAATTCCAGCGGGCAAACATTGCCCTTTAATGGAAAAGTTAAACTCTGACCCTGGTATAATTAGTCATTAAATACTGACCGCTACTCTGAATATCAGAGGAACATGTCCCCCTCAGTCCTGGATTTGAGAGATGCAATGGGGGGCAAAATATAAGATCATATATGTGTGTGATTTTATATATATATATATACATACATACATTCTACTTTGCGTATTTAATTCCATCTGTATGTGTGCTTTTCAAACTATGAAACATATTCATAATCCAGCTGCAACTTGTGCTCACACACAGTGATCTGCAGACAGTCTGCATGCAGTCAGAAATCTAAATATGAGACTTTGATCAGCAGTCACACAGAACAGTAGAGAGAGCCTGCTGCTCCTGCTGCTGTCTGAACTGGCACTGCCACACATCAGGGCTTATGGGATATGCCTGTGTGTGAATAGGGCCGCACATGTACATGCACTGGGGATTCATTTGTGTGTCAATTGCTCTAGCTGTCTAAACGTGTTGTTAGTACAGTAGGGAATTTCAGTATGGCAATTTGTATGCCATATTCATACTGGGAATCATGACCAGAAAACAATGTTCTCCCAGCACATTCTTCCAGTAGAATCAACTAAAGGATAAGTAATAACTACAAATATTTCAAACAAATGTATGCTTGTTGTACACTCTTAAAAAAGTTGGTTCTTTAAAGGTTCTTCACACACAATAACAGTTCTATTTGGAACTATATCATCCTGAATAACTGTTTTGTGTTAAAGTTTAGGGTTCTTTATTCCAGCCCTTTTGTTTTTTTTAAATCTGTAACTGATAAAAAATCTTTTATGTTTAAAATATTGTTTTTTGGAGCTCAAACATCCATCTACACAGACTGTCAACACACTCTCAGCATGTACTTGTTATACTTAATAAAATGTCTATGAATTGTTGTTTCCTACCAATCATAATTTTTTTCTCTAACCCTAGCCTGGTACTGTTCTGGTACTGAACCATTTTTCTTAAAGAGTGTACAGCATTAGTTCTAATGCACAAAAGAACATTTTTGGTTGTAGTTTTTTAGATTTTCAATTTAATGAGAAGAAGGTAAACTCTGTCAACTAATTGGATCTGTCAGCTGTTATTGGCATAGACATTAAAGTCAATTGACAAGACAGACTATCGTCAATCAGTGGTAATCAGACATCATGGGTGTTTCTGCATTTGACCTTGGATGAGAGAGAGATGCACCCACATTTGCATTTGGTCCAAGGCATTAACATATCACTCCTGTCATTTATAATTTGAAAATGCAGATGTTATTGAGACTTTACGACAGAAAATGCGCTTTGTTAAAGCTTCAAAGTCTCTCCTCATAAGTTCAGAGTAAATATTTCATGAACATCACACATAAACGCACACTACTATGTAGGGGTTATATAAATGAAATTGTATCGTACCATTGATTGAGTACAACAGTAAGTTCTGGTTTCCCCTTGCTTCGCTTCATCTGTGATTCAGGAAAATTTACCATGCCAGAGCATTCCTATATTCTGTGTGCTTGCATTCACACACATGCCATAAAGGAACATGATATTACAATATAACATCATCTTATTTGTCAGTACACATATGCTAACTTCAAGAGCACCTGGGAAACTCATACTTCAGATTTGAGCATTCGTTCTTATGACATCACACATTTAAGTCTGGAAAAATAACACGGAAATAGTCTAAACAAAACAAAAGAATATACTGTGAAAAATAATCCCAAATAACTACATCAAAATACTCATTTCTATCACATATTTATACACAGAGTTGCAACTAAATATTTTTGTACCATAAAACAAACCACAAATGTTGAGTGATTCACTTTACACCATTAGCTACAGAACTGCTTTCCGCTCACTCACTCATATCTCAACTCTTTCTCTCTATCAAATTTTAAATCAACATGACCCTTCAGTGTCACAACTTACATATCACCAAGAATTTTAAGTTTCCCACTTCTACTTGACTTCTACTTGAAGGGCATGAAACTTCATCCTGTGGTCAAATACTACATCATCAGTAACGTCATTTCATAATTTAAAGGGGACCTATTATGCAAAAATGACTTTTATAAGGTGTTTGAACACAGTTGTGTGGCCGCAGTGTGTGAAAACAACTAGCCTATAATGTTAAAAATCCACCAACTAATTTTTTTATAAAACCAATAAATCATGAACAGTCTCTCCAAACGAGCTGTTTCAGATCCTCCCTCTGTTCACGTCACCGAGGGGAAAAGGTCCCGCCCATTTGTGACGCTCTCTGCCCTATTAGCATAAACACAGCCTTGAGTGAGAAGCTGCGGTCTGCCATTACTGGAGATATATACAACGTCAGCACAAAAGAGGCTTTACAAGTTTACTAATGAACATAGGAGTCGCCATAATCTCCCCTCATCTGAGCAGAGGACACTGTGGTTAAATTTCATTTTCGAAGGAAATATCACGGAAAACATCTCCTAAATGTTTAGGAATCAATACCAACGCTTCGAGCGTGAACGTCAGCTCCAGGCAAAGTAAGTTGCTTTCCAAATTCCCTTTCTGAAAGAGTTTCTTGGCACTCTGTAAGGCTAATTGCTAAAGCTATCATTGTCTTGCCTGTTTTCACTGATGCTGCCTTCAAGTGCTACCAAAATAATCTTAAAATAGGAATAATCTTAAAAGTTGCATACGAAAGCAATGTGAGTTGATCACTTGAAGTTGTCGAGCTCATTATCAGAAGTGGGACTTATAAAGTTTGTGATAGCATGAGACCAGCTATGTTGTTATTTTTATCCCGCCATGCTCCCCGTCTGTGTAATTCATAAACGCGAATTTATTATGCACAGTATAATCAGATGACTGACTTTGAAACTGAGTACGTTGTCTGTAAAGATAACAGACTTGTATTAATAGTGGAATGTTTATTTGCAAAGGCTAGCACTGCTAATGCCAGAGCTGTGGCAATTTTAACAAGCTGTAAAAATTCATCTGTGGGGTATATTGAGCTAAAACTTCACATATACGCTCTGGGGACATCAGAGACTTATTTTACATATTGTAAAAAAGGGGCATAATATAATCCCCTTATATACTTGCAGTATTAATATACTATTATTGAACTAAACTACATAAACACTGAACTGACTTTATAGCTGAGTTCACTTAGTGAAAATATATACTAGTGAACTTTGCAACATTCATGTTGTTAAATAAATTTAACAATGAACTAAACTGAGCTGAATACTGACACTGTTATGGTTTTAGGGCTGCTTTACAGCTGAAAATGTATTTGATTCATACTTGACGAACTTTGCAACAATAATACTGTTATTTTTTATTACTGTGAAGCTGTTTTGAGACAATCTATATTGTATAAAGTGCTATGTATGGAAATGTGACTTGACACTCTTGCTTCTGTGGTATTGATTAAATAGATATATTTTAGCTTGAAATCTAATGAAGAAATGGTGTAATGCCTTTTTTCCCAGATAATCCAGACAGACATTTATTCTGACTCTTATATTTTTTTTTCTTTGTTTTTTTTGATGGATGCTAAACAAAACATATTATTCATTACAACGTGGCAATACATGCATGTGACAGCACATCAATTGAATTATTTATTAATGTGCCAATTTGGGACATTGCACCCATGAACAACTATCTGCTTGCACACCCCTTAATAACAAGCTCACCTCTTAATAACAACATGTCATATCGCCCACTACTTTCTTATCATCTCATTTTTGACTGATTGATGGCCTCATCCGGCTTCTGACAGCACGCAATCATCTTTAACCTTCAAAAACATGTTTCCTCTGTAATGATCAGGTTATCCTTGCAGGCATACATTAATGACTTTAAACAGCCCTTTTCCCTGCAGAGCACCAAATCATCACATCACATACACATTCCTCATTCAACTGTCGACTGTGTTCTCCTGATTATCTAATGCCTTTAAATAAACCCCTGCTTTACTTGACCCCCTCCCCACACACACACCTCTCTTTCTGTTCCTCAAGGTGATTGCAGATTGTTGGGATTGAGGGACTGTCAGTAAAGGAGAGAAAATGCTCAGTCACTCGTTTTTCATCCTGTCTTCAGCACTAAATCCTCCACACCCCCTTCTGGACGCGCTGATGTGAATATCTTTAATATAGCACACACACATATAACACATCATCATACTGCCTTCAACATGCTGGTGGTTGTGTATGTGAGAGAGACATATTTAGATTTAGCAGAAGTGACAGAGAGATCATTTTATTAATGCTGATCACATTATATACTGCCATTTAGGTGTGTTTTATGTATATATGTATTATAGATACAATGTAAATTGAATAGAAACTAAAAGTAATCCTTATAATATTTTGCATATATTTACAAAATGATTAAAATGATTATTTTTCACAGTATAAATTGGGTCTCATTATCATTATATTTGGGGGTCTGTGACATCAATGAGTAAAAAAAAACTGATTTAAATAATTGAAATGGGAAAATTGTCCTTCAGAAAATTCAATTCTGCTCAAATGTTCGGGGTCAGCAAAAATTTTTAATGCTTTTGAAAGTTTCTTACACTCACCAAGGCTGTATTTATTTGATCACAGTAAAACAGTAAATATTAATATTATCATATTGTTTTCAATTTGAATATATTTTTACATTTAAATATCGCTGTGATGCCAAAGCTGAATTTTCAACAGCCATTACTAAAGTCTTGACTCTTTAGTGTCAAATGATTCTACAGAAATCATTCTTATATGCTGATTTAATGCTCAAGAAATATTTCTTATAATTATCAACATTGAAAATAGTTGTGCTGCTTAATATTTTATGGAAACAGTGATACTTTTTTTCCAGGATTCTTTAATAAATAGAATACTGAAATATTTTGTAACATTATAAATGTCTTCACTGTCACTTGTGATTAAATTAATGCATCCTTTAATTAATGCACCCCCCCCCCCCCCCCCAAAAAAAAAAAAGCTGTGGTGTGTGCTCCAATTGTTGGTGCGTCACAATGGGTTGTTGTTGTATGGTGATAGCATCTCATAACTGGGGCAAGCTGGAGGCATAGTATACTCAGTGTTAACATTAATGTGTTATTCAATCTGACTATTGAAGAAAAGCTGCTGTGCTCCAGGAACACAAACTCTTAATATCATCAAGTAATAAGCAAATGAGACTATCCAAAAAAACAAACCTGCTTTTGAAAATATTTGAACAGAATAACAGAGTCTGCTGTACACTAAAGAACATAACTGTTCTGATACAACATTTAAAAGCCACAACAATGCTGAAACCTTTCAAGGGCACATAGTATCTGTCAATAGACTTGGATGGGTCTCCGATGAGTCACTTCAACCACCTCAAGGCTAAAACAAGCGATAACAGAGTTTGTATGTTACAACATAAATTTGTTTTTCGCTATAGCAGACCATAAACTGTCTAAACAGTTGGCTTTTCTGGCAGAGAAATTCTTATCATAATGCTTATATATCATCCACAGAAAATCCTGCTCAATGCCATGTATATATGTCTGCATTAATGGCATCAGTGTTCTGAAATGAGGAGGTAACGTTCTCACATACAATTTTTCTTTTTATGTTTTTTATAAATCAAATGTAAATTCAAGTCCCTGTAACACTTAATGTTGTCACATTTTTCTGATTAGGTAATTGTATCTAAACTATCAAAAAAAAAAAAAAAAAAAAGATGAAGAAAATAAATGTGACCCTGGACCACAAAACCAGTCATAAGGAGCATTTTTTTAGAATCTGAAAGCTGAATAAATAAGCTTTCCATTGATGTATGGTTTGTTAAGATAGGACAATATTTGGCCGAGATACAACTATTTGAATATCTGAAATTTGAGGGTGCAAAAAAATCTAAATATTGAGAAAATCACCTTTAAAGTTGTCCAAATGAAGTTCTTTGCTATGCATATTACTAAACAAAAATTAAGTTTTTATATATTTATGGTAGGAAATTTACTAAAATTTTCATGGAACACAATCTTTACTTCATATCCTAATGATTTTTGGCACAAAAGAAAAAAAATATAATTTTGACCCATACAATGTATTGTTGGCTATTGCTACAAATACAGGTGCATCTCAAAAAATTAGAATATCGTGAAAAAGTTCATTATTTTTTGTAACTAATTTCAAAAAGTGAAACTTTCATATATTCTAGATTCATTACATGTAAAGTAAAACATTTCAAAAGTTGTTTTGTTTTAATTTTGATGATTAGAGCTCACAGCTCATGAAAGTCAAAAATCCAGTATCTCAAAATATTAGAATATTTCCTAAAATCAATCAAAAAAAGGATTTGCAAAACAGAAAAGTTCAAGTTCTTTAAAGTATGTTCATTTATGCACTCAATACTTGGTTGGGGCTCCTTTAGCACAAATTCCAGCATCAGTGAGGTGTGGCATGGAAGCGATCTGCTGAGGCACTATTGAGCCTTCAGCTCGTCTGGATTGTTGGATTGACTGTTTCTCATCTTTCTCTTGAAAATATCCCATAGATTCCATATGGGGTTCAGGTCAGGTACGTTGGCTGGGCAATCAAGCACAGTAATTCATGGTCAGCAAACCAATTGGAAGTGGTTTTGGCACTGTGAGCAGGTGCTAAAGCCCTGCTGGAAAAGGTAATCAGCATCTCCATAAAGTTTGTCAGCAGATGAAAGCATAAAGTGCTCCAAAATCTCCTGGTAGACGGCTGCATTGACTTTGGACTTGATAAAACATAATGGACCAACACCAGCATACGCCACAGCACCCCAAATCATAACTGACTTCGGAAACTTCACACTGGACTTCAAGTAGCTTGGATTCTTTGCCTCTCCAGTCTTCCTCCAGACTCCAGACCTTGATTTCCAAATGAAATGCAAAATTGACTTTTATCTGAAAAGAGGACTTTGGACCACTGAGCAACAGTCCAGTTATTTTTCTCCTTAGCCCAGGTAAGATGCTTCTGACGTTGTTTCTGTTTCAGAAGTGGCTTGGTAGCCCTTTTCCTGAAGACGTCTGAGCGTGGTGACTCCTGATGCACTGACTCCAGCTTCAGTCCACTCCTTGTGAAGCTCTCCCAAGTGTTTGAATTGGCTTTGCATGACAGTATTCTCAAGCTTGCGGTCATCTCTGTTGCTTGTGCGCCTTTCCATACCCAATTTCTTCCTTCCAGTCAACTTTGCATTTAATATGCTTTGATACAGCACTCTGTGAACAGCTACCCCTTTCAGTAATGACCTTCTGTGACTTACCCTCTTTGTGGAGGGTGTCAATGATCGTCTTCTGGACCATTGTCAAGTCAGCAGTCTTCCCCATTATTGTGGTTTCAAAGAACAAGAGATACCCAGAATTTATACTGTCATTTATTGAAGCTCAAATGTAAATATTCTAATATTTTGAGATAGTGGATTTTTGACTTTCACAAACTGTAAGCTCTAACCATCAAAATTAAAACAAAAAACTTTTGAAATGTTTTACTTTACATGTTATGAATCTAGAATATATGAAAGTTTCACTTTTTGTTAAGTTTTTTAAATAAGTTACAAAAAAATAATGGTCTTTTTCATGATATTCTAATTTTTTGAGATGCACCTGTATACCTGTGCGACTTATGACTGGTTTTGTGGTCCACAAATACAAATCGATTTTGCATTTTTACATTAGCAGTGTAATTAATGATCTAATTATTAGAATTAATTAGCATAGGTCTCATCGATTTAGTGGTTTTAAGCATTTTTCATTTATTCCAAAATAGTAACTCAAGGAAATAACAATTTAAACAATATATTTAATTGGTGAACTACATGTCTGCTCTTTTTAATAGTCAACTTTTTTAGATCATCAAAGCTGGGTAAACACTGGTCATAGACACTGAGATGTACTGTACCTTTAAATTCACCAAGCTAATTGCTCGCTAAAAACGTGCACGAAAACCAGAGGTGGGATTTATCACATGAACCAAATCATATCATATCCAATCATATCTATCTAATCATAGCCAATCACAGCACGATGCCTCATCTCATGAGATTTCCCCCCATTCATTCTCAATTACCCACCGCAAGCTTTAAGGGGTTTGTTAAAACTCAGCGGGCTCAAGGGTGGCAAGAGAGACACAGTCTCCCACTGTCGCATTACACACTGGTGTTGCTTTTGGACAGTGTCTCTTTTTACTTTTTAATGTCAAATTTTTGTAATATTTTCTTTGCTTTATTTTTGCACTATAAATTATTTTCCCATCCCATTTTTTAAAGAGGCACTGCCTCCCTTGCCTCCTCAAATAAAACATGTGGGTAAATTCAACAGCAAAGGAAATCCCTTGTGAGCATTAAACATACAACATTATGTAGGTCTAGGCATGTTTGCATATAGCAAGACAAAATAATAGGCCCACTCATCTTCCAGGTGCAGTGAATACATATGTTCTATATTTGCAGGCGAAAAGCAGTAAGCACAGGCCCCCATTCCACACACCTCCTCACAATCAAACACATAAGCAATTTTCAAAATATTATGTATGTGTCCCCTTAAAGGGGTCATCGGATGCAAAATTCACTTTTCAAGTTGTTTAAACATAAATGTGTGTTGGAAGTGTGTGTACACATCCATCCTATAATGATACAAATCCACCCAGTGTTTTCTTTTAAATCCCTATTTTAAAATCCCCTTTCTCAAATCAGGCTGTTCTGAGATTCCTGTCAGAATGAGGTCATTCTGTACAGGCCCCTCCCACGATATTTGATTGACAAATACCTTACCTTAGACCTGCCCTGAGAGAGCTGTCATCAGTCCGCCATTGTGTCAATTCCGGCTAAAGTAAACAGTACTGCTCGTCACCCCACGGAAGAGAGGGGCGGGGTCAGCAGAGCTTATTAGAATTTAAAGCAACATGGACTAAAATGGCTTGCTAAAAACAGAGCTGAATTTTTGAAAAAAGGTGTTTTTTACAGTGCCATTGAGAAATTTCAACCAAAGCATGTTATAGACTTTTCATTAAGACCCTAAAGAATCATATCAAGTTGTGGAAAATGGGCGTCCGATGACCCCTTTAAGTATTTGAGATTTTCAGTTCATGATGTTTGTATCTGTGGGACCGGAATGTGGGGGTGGGCAGGCCATTCGCATGAATCAGCGGCAGTTCAGGCTGTTGAGACATAATTAGACTTGTCGCAGTGAAGCTCACATCGCAAAGCATCAGTGTTTGACATCAAAGGAGCCATGCACACCGAGAGACAACTCTTTCAGGTTAATGGTTTTGTTGAAAACTAACGAGGCCAAGCCAGGTGTCTCCACAGCCCATTCAGGTTTGCGCGCCTCTTCAGGGACATCAATCAAGCAATGTGTTTGCTTGCTAGAGTAAAATGTTAAAATTGTCATGCATTTGTATAGATTTCTATTTAGAAATTATCGCTTAAAATATGAAATTTTTAAACAAAGCAAAATTGAAAATACCTACAGATATCCAATACAATATTATCATTCCTCAAAAGCCTGCTTGTTAGATTCTACTAAATACTAGATTTTACCAAAGGAGTAGTGATGGGAGATTTGACTCATTTCTATGAATCGTTTCTTGTGAACAGTTTGTTTCAAAGCAGTAGTTAAAAAAAAAAAAATCAATTAATCATTTGCATCATAACATCATAGCACAGTTTCTGACATTCCGACATGACATATTATAATTGCAGCTAAACATTTTTAAGAGCATGTAGCACATACATATTGCTGTTTTACTTTTTTTTTCCAGTTTAGTCTGTTGCAAGCATAATTCAGCTCATAAAAACATAGATGCAATTTTATGAATTTATATTAAACATAAATGCATTTGTATACATAGGGATGGACGATCTGACTCATTTCTGTGACTCAGTTTGAGAACAGTTTGTTTCAAAGAAGTATTTAAAAAATTATTCAATTGTTCATTTGTATCGTGCACAAACTGTAAATCTTTTTTTTTTTCCCTGGCATTCTGGTGTGACATTATAAACGCTCTAAAACATTTTTAATTGTATGTATGTAGCACATACTGTATTGATGTTTACTACGTTCTTCCCAAGTTCAGTCTGTTGCAAACATGATTCAACTCATAAATACATAAACGCATATAAATAGAATTTACATTACTGACTATACTTTAAAATCTCCAAGACGTCTTATTCGTAACATTTTTACAATTTGGCCAAACAAGCAACTTTTCATCCCATCAAATGCTCTCCATATCAATTCACTCGCCGATTCTCATTTGCTTATTACGAATCAGACATGATGGAAAGAGACCGTTCTCAGTTCAGTGAATCAGTGAGTTGTTGACTCGGAACTGCTCGGACCGATTCAGCCCAATTCGTGAACGAATCGTTCAGCCCGAATCGTGAATGAATCTTGCCTCCCAAGTCCCTTTAGCTTTGAGATTGATTGAGTCCTTTTCCAGAGCTTCGGGTCTCTGTCTAAATATTAACAAATGTGAATTAATGTCAATTAAACGCTGTGGAGTTCCCTCTATATGCAACATTCCTGTGAAAGATCAAGTTACATATTTAGGAATTGTAATTAATAAAGACCAAAAAACAAGATGTAAACTAAATTTTGACCCTTTAATAGTGAAAACCCAAAGGAAGTTCAACTCATGGTTGCAGAGAGACTTATCGATAAGAGGAAGAATTCTGCTCTCTAAAGCCGAAGGTTTGTCTCGATTGACTTATGCAGCTCTTTCCTTGGAGGTTGATAAAGGAACATTAAAAAAGGTTGATAGCATGTTAAACAAGTTTGTTTGGAAAAATAAAACTCATTATATTAGGAAATCAGTATTAATGAATCCAACAAAACAGGGGGGATTGGATTTTTTAGATTTTACTACCCTAAATATCACTTGTAAAATTAATTGGCTAAAGAATTAAAAAAAAAAAATCCTTCTTCACTCTGGAATATTATCCCCAATTATATTTTCTCTAAAGTTGGTGGCCTGAATTTTCTCCTGCTTTGTAATTATAATGTTTCGAAGATCCCTGTCAAACTTTCTAATTTCCATAAGCAGATGCTCTTGGCCTGGTCCCTCATATACAAACATAACTTTTCTCCACACCGATATTATTTATGGAATAATAAGGATATTCTTTATAAGAATAAATCCCTTTTCTTTGACAGCTGGTTTGAAAACAACCTTATTTTAGTTGGACAGCTTTATAACTCACAAGGCAGATTTTATAACTATTCAGATTTCTTACAGAAATATAATATACCTGTATCTGCTAATGAATAGGCTGTTGTTTCCAATGCCATTCTTTCTGGTGTGTCTTTTCTTTTGCAAGGTACCAATTTCCATGGCCATGTACTTACTCTCTATCTTTAACTGACACAATGATCGGAAGTGTTGCTTTTCTGTAGACCAACAAGGAAATAACTATAAAATCAGAGCTCTCTTCCAGAAAGAGATAACAATTCCTTATGTAATACCATATTGGAATAATATTGTGGAGAATATACCTTGGGAGAAAGTATGGACTT
Source organism: Tor tambroides (assembly GCA_021397915.2). Lineage (NCBI taxonomy): Eukaryota > Metazoa > Chordata > Actinopteri > Cypriniformes > Cyprinidae > Tor > Tor tambroides. The sequence continues at coordinate 13,321 of JAFVLL020035403.1, forward strand.
TGCCTCAAAAGTGTCTGCTTACCAATAAAATAAAGGAAATAACATTTAATCTGATTCACAATTGTCAGACATTGAAGTGAACTGCAGTTTTTGTCATTCATCTGAAGAAGACTTCATTCATTTGTTTTGGCAATGCACCTACACTGGAAAATTTTGGTCGGACTTTTTAGTGTTTATCCAATCTTATTTCGTAAGTGACTTTTCTTTCTGTTTTAAGGATGCTTTCTTTGGATTGTTTGACTATTCAAAAGAAAATACAGGAAAATATTATGTAATTAATTTATGTTTTCTGTTAGCTAAATTTCATATTCATAAACAAAAGTTTACTGGCTCTAAACCTCTATTTTCTTTGTTTAAAGTTGATTTAGATCAGTATGTGGAAACTATCCAAAATTCTACTAATTTGAAAGCTATGAAAACTGTGTCTCTGTATTCATCCTTTGTGTCTTTTTAAGATGTAATTGTATTGCCTTGTTTTTTTTTTTTTTTGCTGACCCTGGCAAGTGTGTGTATATTCTTAAATGTTTTTTTTTTTTGTTTTTGTTTTGTATTTTTTTTTTTTGTTTTTTGTTTTATGTATAATTGTAAATAAAAAAAAAAAAAAAAAAAAAAAAAAAAAAAAATCGTGAATGAATCTTTCAGGCCGGTTTTATGAATCCGTCAAACAGAACCACTGAACAGATCTGACTGGATAGAACGAGTCAGTAGCTCGTGTACGGCCAAAAATTTTTGAAGAATCTTCAAACCCTTTATACTGACTACTAGTACTAATAACTAATCGCATTTTTTGAATCGTAAAGCGTTTCATCCTTCAATACTGGTCTTCATGCCTCAGATGTAAGATGCGTGGGGGAGGGACGCGCGCGATGTCCATTTTTACGCCCTCGTGCCTCGCTTGTCATAAACCCTTAAATTATAAATATCCCAGAATAAAATAAAGAAATTCGATCGTAAAACATTCGATAACGACAAAAGATACTTAGATACTTTCAAGGGAGACAACCTGCTGTTTCATTTGGCATATAATTGTGCAGATGCTGGTAAAACGGGGCCATCTCTTCTCCTCTTCCGTTACTGTGGAAACCATCATCATGCTGCTCCGGCGAATGCCAATTATCACATCCCCCAAAAAACTGGTTTATATAACCACTATATTCCCAACGCATAGTTTGCACATCTAAACAGCCAGAACCAAAATGTTAAACAGTTCAGACTGATTAAAACCAAAGTGCTTGAATGATAAACCGATTGTTTGCCAACAACCAGCCCCAGGTCCTTTTAAGCGTTGCGTAAACGAGTGGACAACACACCAGCGTTAATAATAGAACACATGTATGCAGGCGATAGCTATTCTCCGTTAACTCGAATACGAATAACGCACAGAAGCTGCCATAAAGGCTCCTGTAATATTTAACACGGCATGACTGGAGGATGAATGAATAATATAGGGAGGGAAACTAGCTGCCTTATGATCACACCTGTGCGTCGGTAAGCTAATTCATATCAACACCCAGATTAGTTAGAAAAAAATAGTTCAAGTGGTAAAAACTCCATGTTGACTTACAGCAATTTGTTATGGCGAAGCTATTAGCCACCTCCAGGTTATCAATGTGAGGGGTGAGGCGGAATTCGGCCGTGCCGAACTGAACCATTCCGATCCGAAACGCGCTGTACTCTTGATCTGCTCCTCTGGGGAACAGGCCACCTGAGAAAAGAACACATTCAAATGCTTCATAATTAAATCATAAGACGAATCACGTCTCATACTCCAAAAATAGACATATTATACAGCTTTATCACGAAAATCTCACATGGCACACACATAAAGAAGACATTTATCATGTAATTTCGGTTGTCAGACGAATCAAGCCGAGATGCCTGTGATCTAAAGGCGTAGACAGGTGAAGTGCGCTCACCGATTTGGACGCTTGGAGATCCGCCGAGCGCCAGTCCCCATAACGCGGGGAAGAGGAGACCCGACAAAATCATCGTCTTCTGCTTATCAACGCGACCACATCCACCAAACGCGCACTGTTCACAAAACAGCGGGCACAATATAGAGTCGACACATGTTAAAATTGACCACAGTTCAAACGCAGAGGCTCTTGATAGACCGCGGTGCTGATGAGGGAAAGAGCGGGCGCGATGATGCGGGAGTCTTGCCCTCCTCCTTTGCGGCTCCGTCCCTGAGAATCGTTTCAACTCAGAGGACACGGTAAGAATACTGATGAAGACGAAAAAAGCCGAGCGGAGCCGAAGCTGCTCTTTTTTTGAACGCGCATGGAGAGAGGCGCGCGCTCGCGCTGGGACATTGGCTCAGCTGCTTTGGGGAATAGGATTACGAGTCGTCGATCTTATTCATTAGTTTAATATATATCGCATGATTTCTTTTGGTTATGAATTTATTGAATTAGAAAACGCCTAGTGTGTGTCCACTATATGCAGATGTTCCCTTGCAATCCAATAGGTTTGGGCTCCCCATCTTCTGAAATATAACACATAACGAACAGCTTAACCACCTTCCCCGGACTAATCAATAACTGACATACACCCATTACACATATTACTGTCTAGAATGGGCTCCTTTTTCAGACCATAGACCTTTTGGTGGATAAAGAGATGGATGAAGGAGCCTTGTATAAAATGTTATCCAAAAGGAACAGTTCACCTCAAAATTAAAACTTGCTAAAAATATGTAGGCTACTCACCCATCACGCCATCCGAGATGTAGGCTAGATGAGTTTGTTTCTTCATCTGAACAGAAATATTTAGCATTGCATCTCTGTGAATGGGTGCCATCAGAATGAGAGTTCAAATAGCTGAAAAAACATCAGAATAATTCACAAGGAAACCACTCTACTCTAGTCCATCAATTAATGTCTTGTTAAGTGAAAATCTGTGTGGCTGTAATAAACAAATCCATCAAGGCATTTTAACGGTAAACCATCAACGCTGGCCTAAATATGCTTCCTCCAGTAAAAAAGCAGTCTCGTCTGAATCAGGAGTGAAATATGCACAGATCAAGCGCTCTTTACAACAGGGGTCACCAAACTTGGTCCTGGAGGGCCAGTGTCCTGCAGAGTTTAGTTCCAACAACACACCCGAACCAGCTAATCTGGGTTAAATACAACCCAATGCTGGGTAAAATATGGACAAACCCAGTGATTGGGTTGTTTTGACCCAGCGGTTGTGTTACTAACCAGAAGGTTGGGTTAAACATTTAAGCTAGATATACTTGAAATTTCCAGGCAGGTGTGTTGAGGCAAGCTAGAGCTAAACTCCACAGGACACTGGCCCTCCGAGTCTGGTGACCCCTGGTTTACAATTCTAAAACCATTCTAAACAGACATATCGGTGGATTTTGATGTGAGAGGAAAACAGGAGATGGACTTTTCCCTTGACTTTTCACTTTTTCTCTAAATTCCTCCAAATCTGTTCCAGTGAATAAACAAACTCAATCTACATCTCAGATGGCCAAATATTGGCAGATCTCAGTTAGAGAAATGATCCAGAATTTGAGCCTGAATCTCTTTGTGCTTGTGAGTCTTTTGCATGTAAAGCAAGATACGCATTTTAAATTACCTACTTTTCTAACAAAAGTGAAAGTGAAAATAAAGTGTATGTCTAATTTACAACACTGTAATTTAGATCACAGAAGGCATTTATCATATCACAAGAATGTGCATAGATTTTAAGCCACGAGAATGGCACAGTATCAGTACAGCCAATTATAAATACACCATTGACTTAACAAAACAGGTTTAAATATTGAAGGAGGAGACCCTAGATGCCGTTTTTGTCCAATAAAACTGGCTGTTCAAAATCTGCAAGCGTCTAAGTAGTTCCCAGTATGACCAGCAGAGAGCAGTGAAGTGCTGTGGAAGTCTGACCCTACAAATGCTGAATCCAGGTACATCGGTGCCCAATCCTGTTCTTGGAGATCTACATAAATCCAAAATTCAGTTCAAACCCTGATCAAACACACCAGTCTGTAATTATCATGTGCTCCTGGGGCCAGTTCAAAAAGTTTAATATGGATCAGAATTCGGAAATCCCATGTTTTGCTATCCAGGATCAGGTAACCCATCTTACTTTTATGTCTGTTTTTCAAAGAAAAACTGGCTTGGATCACCCTGATCCAGTTACAAACTTTTTCAGATTTCTAAATCTGGATTAGTGCTCTACGGAGCCCCTAAATGGACATGGTGATGGAGAAAAAAAAAAAAAAAAAAATCAATGTTTTGCATTGCAAATAACTACTCTGATGATTGTGCCAATGTAGTTTATAATCAGTGATTTAAAAAAAATTTTTTATTAAATTAAATATTTTTGTTTGATATTGACAGCTGTTTGGGGATATATTACGTTACAAATATTGTATTTTTTTGGACCAGTTTTAAAGTTTTATTACATTCTTGTTCCTGAAATCCACCCTTCTGCTGGGATCCGAATAATTCCGTTTTTTTTGGATCAAAAGTATTCCAATCTTACTAAAACGTTTTGAACAACACAAATTGAGGATTAAATTCAGATTAAAAGAGAGATAGATTTCTAGGAACATGAATGGGAAGGGAACCCCTGCACTAGTACAAAAGTTTAATTCTTTTCATACATATGCTATAGGCTGCAATGTAGGCTATATGGTTTATAATCATGTTAGCACAACATGTTAATCATGTTAGAATCTTAACCGTTCTAGCATCATGTTAGGAACATGCTAATAATGTTAAATTCATGTTAACAAAATTCTAATCATGTTAGATTGGTTTTGCCATGGCAAGTACCACTTTTTCTACAAGAGCATGCTAGCATTATGCTAATGATATGTTAGCTACATTAACATCATGCTAAACATATTAGCTTCTTGTTAAAAATGTTAGCAAAAACTTAAAAGTGGTAACCTCATCCCCCGGCCTAGTCTTAGACTAAAATGTAAGTCTGAGCTGTTTCAACTGAAATAAACTTGCACTGGCTGACCTTAAAATATATCAGTGCCTTTGTTTTGTCTCAAAAAGCACACCAGTAATGTTTTTTCTAAGCACGTTTATAAAAATTACTTAAATGTCCTAATTGAACCATGGCCTAATCCTGGATTAGTCTAAGCCCTGAAACCGGGCCCATACTAGTCATGTTAGCCTTTTGCAAAAAATTTTTATTTTTCCCGTAACAGCGGGCACTTGTTAAATTTTATGGGTCTGGCTTCCGGTCTCATCCGCATCCAGCAGTTTTTAGCTGTACAAAACAGCTTTGCTGCTTGATATTGCAAATTGGTGTGGCTTACCATATTACTTTAATGTATTATCTTAATTATGAACACATTGGTTTGCAGTGCAAACAGTTTTACCGTTTACTGAATGTTGTTATTCTTCTCATTAATAAACTGGAAGTCTCGCCCATAGGCTTACTTCCGCATTGAAGAATAAGGTGGAGATAATATGCAAATTATGCACAATTTGTAGAAGTTATATTATTTTAAATGTTCCCCCAGTCAAGTAAAACCTCAAACTGCACTTGGTGCATGTCTGTTTGACTAAATGTTTTCCTACATTACAACAAGCTAACTCTATCTACACTTACCTGCCATCTATCAATGAATCCATCCTTCCATTTTTAATTCTTTTAATTTGCATACTGAATGCTATAGGCTGCAGTGCAAATTTCATTTAATTACAAGGGATGTATGCAAATTTTGTATAAATTAGATTATTTCAAATGTTCCCCCATTCAACATAAAACCTGAAACTGCTCATGGTGCATGTCTGGGTTTGACTAGTGGCATTCTACATTCCCCATTCCAACACATTAAGTGCTGAGCATTACAGAGACTGAAGAATATGGATTACACTTTATTTTAAGGTGTCCTTGTTACAGTGTAATTATACATTTGAGTAATATGAATTACCTACATGTACTTACTATATATTTAGGGTTAGGATTATGGTTTGGTTTAGGGTTAATTGCATGTAATTATGCATAATTTATTGTTATTATAATAGTAAGTATGTAACTTGTGTAACAAGGACACTATAAAATAAACTGAATATTGAATAACTGTTATTGAATATTATAAGAATATGAAGCCAGATAAAGCAGCAAATTTACTGACACAGTGATTTCACTCATTATATTAATAAAATCACTTTGTAGACATCTTTCATAAAAAAGATTTAGTCAGTTGTATGATTAACGATGATACTCAATTTCCCCACTTTTCCAATGTTTGTATGTATATGTAGGCCTACAACTGGGGTTCATTGTTACAGATGTGTTAATTTTGCTACGAAGGAAAAACATGTCTATATCTGAGTAGCCCTGGATGTAATATTTTGCAAAGTGCATATTATATAAGTCAAAGAGGTCGACAACATAAATATTTAGCACAACCAAAAGTGTTGCACAATGGACACAGACATTAATTAGTAGGTCAATATTAACATTCTAAAATCTAAAATCCCAGGCATAATTAAGTATTTATTTCTTATGTATTTAACTAGTTTTGTATCTTTGAGGAAAGTGCTTGGAAGACAGCAATACTGTGAAACTGTAGGTATTGTTTTTCTTTCTGCAAAAATGAAATGCTGTGACAGAGAGCCGTTGTCATGGCACTGACCATGTGTCTTGTTTTCAGGCGGCTGCACACAAGAATCAACACAAGTGCAGCCTAGCAGCTAAATATGGCTAAATATATGCAGGAATTTAAGATATATGCAAGAAAGTAATATATATGCAATATATATATACAATGCAAGAAAGATAAGATTAATTAATTACTCAGATGTTCAAAAGACAAGTTGTAAATCAGTATGGAATTACTACAATGCATTTGGATACAGTTTAAGTATTAAGCATTGTATTAAAGTACATCAGTGGGAGGTTTTGACTAAAATAATATTCAAAAAATTCTAAAAGTTTGTAATGTTATGTTTGTGTAAGTTTGTACATTAAGCTTCTTGAAAAAAATGGTAGGTGTTTAGTGTTAGGGGTTTAAAACATACTCCTGAACAAAACGTCAACAGTAAACATCTGATCATCCAAAATAATAGAGACAACAGAATGTAGCTGATGAAGGATCTTTATTGTATGGCTCGATAACAGCAGTTAATTCCCTTCTTATTACAGACTCATATGCAATAAGCCCGTTATGAATACTGCATGCTGTCTGTGTCAAGATCTGACACTGCCAATAAGCGATTTTTTTTTTTGCCTGAGTTTATAAACAATAGACATTTATAGATGTTTTGGCATGGGACATCATGGAGAGAATCACTATCTAGCACTCTGGCCAAACATGGCTGAACACACTGTCTGTAAAGTCATGCTGCAAAGTTTGCTCGTATTAAAGCTACACATTTCAAAAAAGCAACTTATAAGGAGAAATACAAATAAGCAGGACTATTTAACTGGCAGACCAAAATAACAGACATTAAAGCTGCAGTCCGTAACTTTTTTTTTCGGTTAAAAATGATCCAAAATCAATATTTAAGCATGTGCATAACCAGCCAGTGTTCAAAACTATCACCTTACTTTAGCCCGATTCACAACGGTTAGCTTATAATAATGTTTTCTAATTTGAGTGGTACACCCGTTTTCGCGGGAAATTCGAGCATGGCACTGCGTCATTACGTCACGTCTGTAAACATAAATAAGTTGTCCCGGCTACTAGGCTATCGCATGCGAGGATCCTGCAAGTGGCGGATCGTTTAGCCTTTTGTCACAGCAGCTAGAATAATTAAATGTATCATTTTGATGGTGGATTGTAATCCAGAAAGGATTATGTGTTTACGAAACACATGTAAATGAAATTAAATTATATTCCAGTTTTAAATGTGCTTCTGATTACAGATAGCCTGGGATTACACAAGATTTGTATTTTAAAGAAAACCAGTTGGAAGGAAGAACAATTTGCTTTTTGGGTTGAAAGAATTTCTTAATATGAAATTTGAATGGCATGACGATTAGATATTAGACTGTACAGAAATTGAAATCTACACGCTAATACATTACGTTACGTTAACATTAATAATTTTAGAATAAAGTATAACAATAATAATAATTTGCATGGTTTGATGTGATATGAGCTAACCGATTGTTAGATTTAATCACCATTGGTAGCGCAAATTATTGTAATGCTTTTTTCCTCAGTTGGTCAGGACAAACGTGGCAGACTTGTTACTTACTTGTTCAGATGGCAATATACGGTGAAAATTCTTATTTGGGTCATATATTCAAGACGTAGGCTAGAATCTGTGATAGCGAAGTACAGTAAACATCCACTCCGGTGCGGTGACTGACTGCCACACATTCACCTCAAAACATTAGATTCATCCGCGCTGGAGCCGTGCCGACGCACAACCCCATGCAAGGAAGATAATTCCGCAAGCAGCTGCAATTCCAGGTTTTCAAACAGTTTTCAAAACTTACGGATTGCAGCTTTAAAGAATGAAAATGATGAACATTTCGACACTTTGTTCATGCTTGATTATCACCCTCATCAACATAAAAGCACACACACACACACACACACATACTTACACTGTCATGGTCACAGGTAGACAGACCAGTAAATAACATTGAAGAAAAGGAAGGTGAAAGGGAACAGAGCTCGAGCATAGAGATCAATCTGTTTAGCAGCAGACGGGATGACAGGTTTCGGAGGTGATGGCTTCTTGTTGTTCATGTTCTGTGATTTGCCGGCAGCATCTGTGACCTCAATGGGCTTGCCGTAACAGTCGAAGTTTGAGAGTTCGAAATCTCGTGGGAGAGAACCGACAATACTGAAATCATTTGAGCGCAGATCAGATTTTGAAGTACACACCTTCTTACAGCGGTTTTCCACAACCTACACAAACATAAACCACACAAAAAACAATCAAATACAAGAAAATCTATCTATCTATCTATCTCTCTGTCTGTCCGTCCGTCCGTCTCTCCATCTATCATCCATCCGACTATCTCTTCATCCATCCATCTATCCATCCGTCCATCTATCTCTTCATCCATCCATCCATCTATCTGTCCATCTCTCCATCCATCCATCCCTCCGTTCATCCATCTATCCATCTATCTATCTATCTATCTATCTTTGTGTTACTGTGTTAAGTAAAGAATAATATAAAACCTGTCTCACCAAGAATTGTTTTGTCACTTCGGTCAGTTTACTGCTAAATGATAAATGTATGATTGGAGCCCTATATTTTATTCCAAAGATGACCAGTTTCTCATGAACGTCAATCTCCATGGAAGCCATTGCAGTCATCCTCACAAGACATTTCTCTTAAATATTGTTTGTAATATGACCTCTCCCCCTCACACATACACACATGCAAGTGCACACACTCTTGTGAACCCCCGTGCTGCTCTGTCATAGCTTCAGGCCTCTGTGCTGTCGGGTCACATTACTCTCAGTCCCCCAGAATCCTCTCCTCTTCTCTGCACCCTTGTCCCACTGAGCGTGCTCAGAGCAGTAGACTCAATTACAGCCATTTCATCTCCCCATGTACCCATTACACACACACACACACACACACACACACACACATTCATCTTACATAAAGAGAAGACATGCACACACACACACACACACACACACACACCATACACAGAGAGAACAGTCATACACATACAAGTACATATGAATACACACATTTTTTCTTCATAAAGACGGCACAAACACATGAATGCACACATTCATCTTACTTAAAGGGGACCTATTATGCCCCTTTTTACAAGACGTAAAATAAGTCTCTGATGTCCCCAGAGCGTATATGTGAAGTTTTAGCTCAAAATCCCCCACAGATAAATTTTTATAGCTTGTTAAAATTGCCACTTTTAGGGTATGAGCCAAAATGCGCTGATTTTGAGTATGTTTCTTTAAATGCAAATGAGCTGTTGCTCCCCGAGAAGAGGGCGGCGCTTCAAGAGCTCAAGCTCCGGCTGTCACGATCCATGTTCTGTCTCCCGTGTTATACTGTGGACTTTTATTTTGAAGTGGTTCTCTGCCCGGTGTTTCTGTCTTCACTTCCTGAGTTTATGTCCTGTTTCCTAAGTCTGCTTGTTTGTTCCCATAGTTACCCTTGTGTGTTCCTATGACAACTGCCCACGCCCCCTTATCTCGTCATTGAGCTTGTCTGTTTGTGTGTATTTAAACGGCTTGGTTTTCACTTGTGGTTGCTGGTCGTTGTTGATGCTCCCTGTGTTGTTCCATGGATGTTCCTGGTTCCTGCCTTATGGATTATCTGAGTGTTTTGTATTTTCTTAATTAAAGTTGTGTACAAGTGGATTCACTCTGTAATTGGATCCTGGACTTTCTAACCGGAAGACCTCAGTCAGTCCGTGTCGGCCACAACACCTCGAGCGTTACCACACTGAGCACA
>JAFVLL020035404.1:0-17500 GCA_021397915.2 Tor tambroides
TATATATACACACACACATACATGTACACATGCACACATACACACACACACACACGTGTATGTATATGTATGTGTGTATGTAAATGTGTGTAATATATATATATATATATATATACACACACAGATGTATGTATATATGTGCATGTATATATATATATATATTAGTGCTGTCAAACGATTAATCGCATTCAAAATAAAAGTTTTTGTTTACATATGTGTGTGTACTGTGTATATTTATTATGTATATATAAATAACACATGCATGTGTATATTTAAGAAAAATATTTTGTTTTTATATTAAATATATTTATATATAATCTAAAATATAAGAATATAAATATATAAATGTATATACATGTAAATATTTTCAAAATATATGCTGTGTGTATTTATATATACATAATAAATATACACAATACACACATATATTATGTAAACAAACTTTTATTTTGAATGCGATTAATCATTTGACAGCACTAATATATATATACACACACACACGCACATACATATATACACACACACACATACATATATATACACATACACATATATATACATCTACATACGTGTGTGTGTATATATATATATATATATATATATGTATATATATATGTTTTTCCATAAAAAATATCATTATGAATGCTTCTTTTTTTGCTTTGTGACATTATTTTTTCTTGACAATTAAATGCATTTCTCCCTGAAATTTCATTGTTGTAGTAGTATTTGGCTTTTACAGTAACAGCAATATTAATAAATAAATACACTACAGTCCAAAAGTTTGGGGTTTAGTAGGAGATTTTTATTTTATATTTTTATTTTTTTTAAGAAATGAATGCTTTTATTCATCAAAGGCCACATTAAATTGATCAAAAGTGATAGTAAATACATTTATAATGTTTCAAAAGATTTCTATTTCAAATAAATCCTGTTATTTTAAAATTTCTGTTCATCAAAGGATCCTAAAAATATAAAAGTATCATGGTTTCAACTAAAAATGAAGCAGCACAATTGCAAATCGGCATATTTGGACCATGTGACGCTGAAGACTGGAGTAATGATGCTGAAAATTCAGCTTTGATCACAGGAATAAATTACATTTTTACAAAGTATTTTGCAAAAGAAAACGGTTATTTTGAGTTGTGATATTTCACAATATGAATTGTTTTTGTATGTATTTTTGATAAAGTAAATGCAGCCCTTGGTGAACATGAGAGAAATCTTACTGACACCAAATTCATTTTCTTCATACAATTAAATTGTTTGTTTGTTTGGTTTGTACTGCAGTGTAGAGAAACATGGGCATGATTTTGTGACATTCACTGTATTTTTGAGTTTATATTAAGATCAGTAACATCAGACTAGGACTATTATATTCATGGACAAATTCAACTTTCTGACCTATTAAATGATATTATCCTGCTGTTTTGTTCCATATGTAGACTGAAACAATGCTCTGCTAGTGTGTGTGTGTGTGTTCTTAATGCAGCTTTTGCATGTGTGTCTTTCTTTGTGACACTTCCTGTGAGCACTTTGTGCAGGAAGTGGCTTGTCACACTTTAACGGGTGTGTCTGGTGGGGCCTGAATTATGACATCATTTCAACACACACACGCGCGCACACACATTCCCCAAGCTTCAGTCGGCAAACCGAAATGGACATTTGTCTCCATGGAAACCAAGCAGACAGAAATTATATACACACGCACACACACACAAACAAGAATGCTCATATCTGTGCCTATTTTTAGAAGGGAATGGGAAATGCAGGTGCTTTCAGACACAGACACACACACACACACTTGTATAACCTGTATAGATCTGCATGTATGTGTGTATATGGGTGACTCGTTTTAAGATGACACTGATGAATGTTCTGGGGCCATAAAAGTGTGTGTCTGAAGACTTTTAAAACCGTGGAAAGAATTCTATTCTATTCTATTGCAGATTTTTTTTTTTTTTTTTTTTTATCAGTTCTTGATATTTTTGTATCATGCAGTTCCATGTTCTCAGCTTGTGTGTGTTTGTTTATATTGAGTGTGTGGGTGTGTCTTGGTGATTTTGTGGGTGTTGCTGTAAAGAATTAACTTTTTATTGAGGTTGAGTGTGTTTCTGAGTAATTGAGAGAATCGATCATATTTTTAAAGCATGTGTCATAGTTTACACAGACACAGAGAGAGAGAGACAGACACACACACACACACACACTTGGATCTGAGTATCTGAGAGCAGGAGGAAGGAGGTTGAGTGAGTTTTGGGATGATGATGGTCATTCCACACATTTACCTAGAGTTTGTGACAGTTGACTGCGGGTGAAGTCAGTGGACAGTTGGCGTTCTGTTTATTATTGTACATGTTACTTTTTATTATTTTTAATTTTTATTTATTTAATTTTATTTTTTTATTTAATATTTTTAATGTATTTGTATTCAATTGTTTATTTTGTTATTTTATTATTTTATTTTTATGTTATGTGTTTTTATGTTTTATGTTATTTTATTTATATATATTTATATCCATTAAAAAAAAAAGGGTACAACAGCGCTAAAGGTGCCTTTTGATATTATTTTCCTCTAAACCACTAGATGGCCCAAAAATGTGGCGTAGCACTTTCCAAAACATTCGCTTTTCAAGATACACGTGTATATTTGTCTAATCTTTGACGCGATTGTGTGCAACAGTGCAAAGTTAATTCTGTGCTTACTAATATTTAGTTTTTAAAATGTTGTAGATTTAAGTAGCAAATGAAAATCGCTAAAATGAATGCATATATTTTTAGACAAAGGTTATCTTAACAATTTTCAGTTTTCTTTTAGATAATTAAAGCAACAGTTTTTAAATAATGAAAGAATATGTAAAAGTATGGTATTCGGGGTAAAAAGCGCCCCTGCTGTTGGGGCTAAAGGCGCACAGTAATTAACATGATAATTAATAGATGGCTGACTTTTCCGTTTGTTGACAAGACATGGTTAGATTCAAATGGTAAATATCATATAGGCCTATTATGTTGGGTGTCCATATTAGAGATAATCACCATGTTTAGAATGAAACCATCATATTTAAAAACATGATATTAATCATATCTTATAATGAAATATCATTTGTTGTTACTATGCTGTAAATCTATATTCAATTATTGAGATCTCCTTCAATGCTTTCAGAATCTTTACTTTTTAAAATGATTTTTTTTCTGTATTTTAAAATATATATTTTTTATATTAACATTTTAATGACTATATTTATTGAAAAAAAAAACAATTATTTTATTTAGAATTGCAATTTATAAGCAGAAAATAGTACAAACTTTGCTAAAGTGATTGTTTTGAACAAGTATTAACTTAGACATTACTTAAAAAAAGAAAATTAATTTAGCTGAAGTATTTGTATCATTACCGTGTGCCTTTTACCCCATGCTGGTGAGCCATTTACCCCGTGTGTGGGGTAAAAGACTCCCCTTGCCACCTCATACATTTATTAAACAAAATAAATGACTTGTATGATTTATTTTCACACAAAATCTGTTGCTCCATTAATGTTCAATACAACATATATATATATATATATATATATATATATATATATATATATATATATATATATATATATATATATATATATATATGCAATTATGTATTTTAGGTGCAGGGAATAGCACATTTTTTCTTAAGGTGTGCCTTTAGCCACGTTGTACCCAATATCTGTAGTACATAATTAAATAACTGCAGATTAAACAGAAATAATCTATTAAAGGAATAAAGTTAAGTGGTATGATATTTAGTGATATTTTGATATTTCTTTGTCTCTCTGTGGCAATATGAGTATTTCATGTATACATACATGTGACAATGTTATCCGCATTTCTGTGGCACAGGTCATGTGATCTCTGCTGGTTTTGTTTTGTGAGGTCAAAGGTCATGTGTCTTATCACATTGCATGTTCTCACTCTCAGGAGAATCTGCATTGTTTTGATTGGTCACCATAGAAACGCCTGTTTATAGGCAGGTGACTGCTGATTTCCTGGGAAGAGGAAGTGATGCACTGATGTTTATTTGCTGAGCTGCTCTGCCCTCATGTGGCAGGATTATGCTTGTGCAATATTGATATTTTTTTTTTCTCCAAGTCCTTGTAATCTCCATTTAACAGCAGCAGCTTCTAGTTTTTAGAAAATGTGAAATGAAAATGTCTTTGGTTAAAAAAAATGTGATTAAAAAATGTCTCAAATTCAATAATATAGAGAAATTCTATTGCATTAATATAGTTTTGAAATAGATTCTGATTAGTTTATGGCCCAGTATGCCTTTCCTTTTCTGTTTGTTTTTCCTACTCTTTCTTTTCCACCCTTTTCCCTTCTGTCTCTCTTTCTCTCTCTCTCTGTTTTGTTGTCTTTCTCTGTATTTAGTGTTGATTTTTCTCTTTGCTGCTCCCTGTACAGACACTCAAACGGCTGATTCCTGATGAGGTAGGTGCACACGCGTGTGTTCTGTGTGTTTTAACACTCTTCCCCGTCTCTCTGTCACTCCACTGACATCATCACCGGCCACTGTCCCCATGACCTTTAACCCTTCACCTCGCACAATGTGTCTGTAGCACACACTTTGCCTCGCATCTGCCATCACCCTTCGAATCACGGCTGACCTCAGATCAGTGTTTGTGTGTCTCAGAAACTGATCTGACGTCAGCGTTCAGTGACTCTCTCACACACTCACTCCTGTCACAGCCAGAGGAAGCGTGTGACGTCACTCATGCATGGATCATGCTCACATGTGTGTCACGGGTCAAATTGAAACTTTGCCAAAATGCATGTTGCCAAATGTCTATGGATTCATATTTGTGTCCAGCAGAATCATGTAATGAGGACAGTCTACACAAAAGATTCGTATAATAAGAGAGCGGCTGCTAAGAATATAATTAAGCAGCATGTATAATGCTTCAAGAATATGGTTTTAAATGTTTTTTTTTTCTTGTTTTTTTTTCTTTTTTTACTTTTCTGATATTGACCCAGTCAGACAAATATAAATTAAAATAATATCAGGATTTATTAATTAACATATTTTATTTACTTACTCTCTAACTTTATTTTTTGCAAATTTTTACTAATTTACTTTTTATTTTTTTTATTTTTTTTTTACTACTTTGACATTTTTACTTTACTTGCTGGCTTGCTTGCTTATTATTGTTGTTATTTAAATTTTTTTTCTAAATTTTATAAAATTCTTTGCCCAGATTCAAATGTATTCAAATTGGATATTTGGATCAACAATATTTTGCAGATCTGTTAATTTATGAGATTTTCTTTTAAATAAATATGAATATGTTATGGTAAATATTTTCACATTTTAATATGAATTTTAAAAAATCATATTTAATCAATGTCAATCAATCAAAAAAAAATTGCCAATCAATCAAAATGTTTTTTAAATTAAAAACAGTGTCATGGTCATCCAAACAATTTGTAAATCAAGATGTTTTTTGAAAATAATGAAGATGATTGGTAGGTTGGTAGATATGTAGGTAGATACATAGACAGATTTGGCTTTTCTACCATACATTTTTTTTCAACACTCTCTGATACTTTGTATACTTTTTGTATTAAAAAAAACAACAACAGCCAAAATAGTATAGATTTAGGTTTTCATCCTTTATGATCAGCTATAATAAAGATATTTAAGATTATTGACGAGATGGATGTATATCAGTAGTATAAAGCAGCTTCTGTTGTTTTGTATTGAATGTGATGGAGGATGTGTGTGTAAGTATCTCAGATGTTTCTTTACTCTTGTCTCGACTTGAAAAGGTTCCTCAGAGGAGCCGTATTTCAGGATTGTTCTGGAATTTCCTTAAATGCCTTTTGTTCTTGTTGATTGACAGACTTGATAAGCTAAAAATATAAAGACAATTAAAATTGAGATGATATCAGTTTATTTTTCCCAGCACAGCATGTTCTGTCAATTAAACTGTTTCTCTGTTCAGAATGAAATACTAGCATACTATTTACTGCACAGTGTGCGCTGCGAATGGAAGGTCAGATTTGCATTCTGGGATTTAGTGAGTTCTTGTTATATTCTACGTCTTTGTCAAAGCATGCTAAAAACTCATAAACTGTGCATGTAGGATGTTAGTATGCCATTCTGAACATGCAGTGACTTAGACGCAGAGTGTAAAATCCTCCTGTGTGTGTTTGCTGTGTTCTGAGCATTGACCTTTGACCTTTGACCCCCTGTGTCAGCTGGAGCGCTTCACCAGCATGCGGACGAAGAAGGAGAAGTCAGGCACGATGGGAAACAGACACTCGTCAGCCGCCCAGTATGAAGTGCCGTCCCAGAGCTCCTCGCTGAACGAGCTGTCGGACGAGTCTGTGCTGGAGCTGTTTGAGCAGATGCTGGTGAGTTTGTGTGTGTGTGTGTGAGAGAGAGAGAGAGAGAGAGAGAGAGAGCTTAACCTGTCAAAATCTCCATAAACCTCATTTTGGACACATTCTCATTTGTAAAACTGGTAAATAAAGATTTTTTTGCAGCTGTAAAAATGCAGAAAATTTTCTGCTTATGGTTTGGTTAGTTTATAGTATTTTTATAATTAGCTGTATAAAAAAAGATATATAAAAACAATAAAAGAGTATGCAGCAATTTAGCTAAGTAAACGTGTTTAAAAGATTGCTGTTTTCGTTTCTGACCCTTTTGAGTATGTATGTATGTATTTGTTTATTTGGTCAACGCTAGTTCTAATCTAATTTATAAAAAGAAAATAAAAAGAAATAATAATAATACACATATTAATGCTAAAAAATTTAAATAATCCAAAAGGTTATATTCATGATAAGCAGTAAGCGCACTTTTTGTTGAACTTGTTAATTCATTATTAAAAAAAAAAAAAATTTAAAGCAATTTTTTTTACCATAATTTTTTACCATGGTACACTTTCATAGTATAAAATTATTGATCTTAAAAAAAATTATATATATATATATATATATGTATATACAGTACAGGTCAAAAGTTTGGAAACATTACTATTTGTAATGTTTTTGAAAGAAGTCTCTTCTGCTCATCAAGCCTGCATTTATTTGATCAAAAATACAGAAGAAAAACAGTAATCTTGCAAAATGTTATTACAATATAACATAATGGTTTCTGTTTTAATATACTTTAAAATATAATTTATTTCTGTGATTCAAAGCTGAATTTCCATCAGCCATTACTCTAGTCTAAAGTGTCACATGATCCTTCAGAAATCATTCTAATATGCTGATTTATTATCAGTGCTGAAAACTGTTGAGCTGCTTAATATTTTTTTGGAACCTGTGATATTTTTTTCAGGATTCTTTGATGAATAAAAAGTTAAAAAGAAGGGCATTTATTTAAAACAGAAATCTTTTCTACCAATATACACTACCGTTCAAAAGGTTGGGGTCAGTAAATTTTATTCTTTCTTTTATTGAAAGAATTAAAACTTTTATTCAGCAAAGATGTGTTAAATTGATAAGAAGTGATAGCAAAGATTTATATTGTTAGAAAAGATTTCTATTTTGAATAAATGCTGTTCTTTTTAAACTTTTATTCAACAAAGAATCCTGAAAAAAGTATCGCTGATTTCAAAAAAATGACTAGCTGTTTCAACATTGATAATTCTAATAATAAATCAGCATATTAGAATGATTTCTGAAGGATCATGTGACACTTTGAGCTGGAGTAATGGTGATGGAAAATTCAGCTTTTAATCACAGAAATAAATTTTAAAAATATATTAAAACAGAAACCATTAATATTATATTGTAATAACATTTTGCAAAATTCTATTTTCTTCTGTATTTTTGATCAAATAAATGCAGGCTTGATGAGCAGAAGAGACTTCTTTCAAAAACATTACAAATAGTAATGTTTCCAAACTTTTGACCTGTACTGTATATATATATATAATACACACAAAAATCATATTCATTAACACACATTTTTGTTGGATCTATTCATTTATTTAAAAAAATTCTAACGTGAATTAAAAAAACATTAAATAGTTTCATTTTAAAGTAAATTCATTTAAAAATATTAATTATAAATTCATAATTCATGATTAACAACAATAATTTTGTGGGATATTTTAAAAATATGAAAAAACCCCATAAAACTAATGGTATTAAAAAATAATATTTAATATAAATATAATAATAATAATAATAATAATAATAATAATATAAATATATTTTTCATGGTAAAAATAAATGGGTTTTTTATTATTAATAATTGTTTTCATAAATGTTTTTTAAATGTTTTTTTTTTAATTATTAAATTCATTTTCATGATAAAACACCCTTTTTGTTTGGATGTATTAATTTATTTAAAATAAAATAACAAAAAATGAAATGGTAACATGAATTAAAAGCAATATTTTCTCTTTGTTAATTTTCTTTACAAAATCTTTTCTCTCTGTCTGTAGGTGGATATGAATCTGAATGAGGAGAAGCAGCAGCCGCTGAGGCAGAAGGATATCACCATCAAGAGAGAGATGGTGTCTCAGTACCTGCACACCTCCACTGCTGTAAGAACACACACAACATCTGTCCATCCGTCTGTCTGTCAAAGTTTAGTTTGAATTGACTGAGTCAACACATCTGCTGTAAACACACACATTGTTAAATCTCACAGACGTTCTGTCTGAATCTGAATCCATCAGTGAGTCTCAGAGGTGCTGAACATGATCAGGTGCTCTTCCTGTAGCGGTTTCATGCTCTTCCTGTCACACTCACAGGATGTGGTTCAGATTTCTCTGCAGATGTCAGAGAGGACACTGCTGCTATGGATCAGAATCTGCTTTCTTAGGGCTGCCACAGGACTAGTTTTACTAGGATACATTTTATTTAAACTTTTCACTTGTGCAATATTGACCCAGTCAGACCAACACAGATAAAATAAGGACACATTTATGTATTTATTTTAAACTTTACTTTTAGTTCCGTTTGAATTAGAAATATGAAATTCACCATAAATGTGTGTGTGTGTTCGAACAGTAGTGTCTAAGTTGTCCTTATATTGAAATAGAAATAGTGTTAATACTTTTATTCAAAGTAACAGTAAAAACATAAATGTTAAAAAAAATTTCCATTTCAAAGAAATGCTGTTCTTTTGAACTTTCGATCCTGAAAGTACTGAAAAATTGTCAGTTTTTACAAAAATATGAAGCAGCACAACTGTTTTCGACACTGATAATAATCAGAAATGTTTCTTGAGCAGCAAATCAGAATATCAGAATGATTTCTAAACGATCATGTGACACTGAAGAGTAATGATGCTGAAAATCCAGCTTTGCATTTTATTTTTGATTAAATAAATGCAGACTTTTGTGAGCAGAAGAGACTTCTTTTAATAGCATTAAAAATAGTATAAAAGCATTCAATCTCGCTTGTTTTTCTGGGGAGGACAAAAGCTAAAACAGATGAAAACTTCTGCTTAATGCATGGCATGTAAAGGTTTAATCAGCAGCATTGATGTGCAGTACGAGGCTTTGTCTCATCATTACAGGCGAGTGACCTGATCATCCCGTAAACTCCTTTGACCCTTTGTGTGTTTTAGGGGAAGAGTCAGAAGGAGAGCTCAAAGTCAGCGCTGATATACATCCAGGAGCTGAAGACCGATCTGAGAGACACACAGTTACTGGGCTGCCTGGAGTCACTGCGTGTGTCATTAAACAACAACCCCGTCAGGTACACACACACACACACACACACACACACACTTACAGTGAAGTGTTTCTATGTGTCTGATATCAGCTGATCATTGTGTACCGTTGTGTGTGTTTCAGTTGGGTCCAGACGTTTGGAGCTGAGGGTTTGGCTTTGCTTCTGACGTTCCTCAAGAAACTTCAAGACGAGAGAGAAGACCCTTTGTATGACACACACACACACACACACACACACACACACACACGCGCGTTCATTTTCCACATATATCTTATATAAGAGTGATTCTGTATTAAGGGAAAGTTTTGACTACTTTTACAATATTTCAATATTTCAACAAAATATGAAACAATATTTCATTCACATTTAGAGCTTTAATATAATCTTAAGATGCCATTGTAATTATAGTCATGACTAAAGAGTTTGCTTAGACACGTAACCCTGTAAATCCTGACATATGAAATAATAGTCAGAAATATCGTATTATTTTTAATTGAATGGTTTATTGAACCTTTAGACAAAATATTAAAACAAATCTATAAAAAATGCATGTGTGTTGAGTATCTTATTTGACACGCCAGGCTTTTATGACTCTTATAGTCTGATATAGTGAGAATATGGAGGAAAAACAGCTCAGTTTTATTCAGAGACACAAACTGAGCAAAAATATGCAATTTAGAGCAGGCGCGGATATTTATATGGAAGTCTGATTGTAATGTTTATAACAGTATAGCAGATGCTTACATAAAATGATATAAATATCAGTCCATATCTCCAATGATATGTCGTCTTATGATGATATTTAAATGCTTAGTTTGATGATCAAAATATATAATGCAACTCAATATAATGATGATTGACAGATGAACAAATAAACGTTCTTCAAAAGCCTTATGGTCACATTTGATACTCACTGATTTTTCTAAAAAAAGATGTTTGGATAATCAAGTAAAGTTGGAACTTCCGCAACAGCAAAGTTTTGATCATGTTGATCATTTAGAGGCTTTATAAATTTGCTCATTATATATAATACAGTAGGATTTACAGGGTTAGTATTTTTATACTAATATATTATGTTTATGTATTGGTCAGTTAGCATCCAGGATCACAACAATACATATTCAAATATGCAAATGATTTTAAAATGCACCTCGAGCACATGATGATGTGATTTGTCTCTCTCACTCTCTGGGTTTCACAGGAATGCTGGGATTGGTGTTAAATGTCAACATGAGATCATTCGATGTCTCAAAGCGTTCATGAACAACAAGGTCAGAGCAGATCTGAGCTCATACTGTAATATAGACTGTGGGAACTGTTATTAATGTCTCTCTCTGTCTCTCTCAGCATGGTCTTAAAGCCATGCTGACGTCAGAAGAAGGAATCCCTCTCCTCGTCCGAGCCGTCAATCCAAAAGTCCCGCACATGATGGTGGATGTAGTCAAACTGCTGTCTGCCATCTGTATCTTCGAGCATCCAGGGAACACGTGAGTGTGAAGCTGAAAGCAAAAGCTGTGTTCACATACTCAACAGTGTATTCAAATGGCATTTCAATAGCCATACAAGCTCATCAAGTGCCAATTAAACACCCATGATCAGAAATCATGTTCATTTGAGGAAGTTACAATAGCAACAGTCCTGTAGGACCAATAAAAATATTTAAACTGTCACTATTTACCACTATTTATCACTATTTACTTTATTGTAACTTATAGAGATGTAAGGCAATAGATTGGGACAAATGAATATTTCACAAATAAAACAGTGTTTGGTTTAATATATATATATATATATATATATATATATTAAAGTTTTAGCCGACTGAGATTTTCTCATGAAACTTTTTGGGTTTTTTTGTATTTGAAGTAAAGCTGAAATAAAATAAAATACAAATATTAGATGAAAAACATTATGAAAATACTGAGTGAACTGAAAGAAATTTAAGTGCTACAGTCACGGAAATAAATTAAAAGTTATATAGAAATATATAGAAAAATTAAAAATGATAAAAGCACACACAAAAGTGATAAACTAAAATGAAAACTATAAATATAAAATATATATATACATAAAGCTCATTCAAATTAGAAATAAATACTATAACATCATTTATGTAACAGCCCTAAGTAGACATTAAGTCATTACACAGTGTAACAAAAAAATTATAATAACAGATTAGCTTGTATAAGTTGTCAATATATATTAGTTTTCATGAACAATGTTAAATGATGTACAAAAAGTGATAAAATGATATGGATAAAATGATTCGTGAAACGTGCTTTGAAGTCCCGTTCTGAATCAAATGATTCATGAAACGCGCTTTGAAGTCCCGTTCTGAATCAAATGATTCACGAAAGGCTCTTTGAAGTCCCGTTCTGAATCAAATGATTCACGAAAGGCTCTTTGAAGTCCCGTTCTGAATCAAATGATTCACGAAACGCACTTTGAAGTCCCGTTCTGAATCAAATGATTCACGAAACGCGATTAGATTGGAACGCTTCGAAACAGTGAATCATTTTGCAACGCAATGGTTTAACTGACTCAGAGTTTCAAAAAGCTCTATTGATGATGTTCTTTGTTCGCTTAAACTATATAATTTATTCGTTGTTTGAATCACCGGGAAAATGAAATCATTACAATTAATAGGCCTAACTTACAATGTTTTTATTAAATTGTGATTACGTTAATTTCCGTCGTATTAAAAACATTTCATGACGTGACACCCATTTACTTGCCTAAAAAACGGATTAATGATGTGCGTTGTTAACAGATTACACTAACATTAGGCTATATAACCTTACCCTGGAGAGAAAAAAAAGTTTTCAAAAGCATCCCCCCCTCTGCTTTTTTCACAAATCACACCCCGTGTATATACATATATCTCTCAAATATCATTCTGACTTGGATTCAGTTGAAAAAATGCCATTTAATTGGTCACCAAAGATGAGCAATCATTTCACACATAAAATAAAAAAAAAACACAAACCCAAAAAATGAGATTTAAGTTCTAGAGCAGAGAGGGAAGGTTTGAAGATGCTGTGGCTTGCGTTGTGCAAAACTAACCTCAACAGATTACGCTTTAAATGATCCACAGAGTCATATTAAAAGTGTAAGATGATGGACTGTGTGTGTGTTTCAGTCATGAGCGAGTTCTGGAGTGCATCACTGAGCAGGCTGAAGAGCAGGAGATCGAGAGGTTCCAGCCGCTGCTGTCCGGCATGCGTAAAAACTCCATCACACTCAAGGTAAAACACTCACACGGGACACTCCTCAACACAGGCTGCTGACGTCATGTCATTTCACTGATGTTATGTGCGCGTGTGTGTGTGTGCAGGCCGGCTGTATGCAGCTGATCAATGCTCTCATCAGTCGAGTGGAGGAGCTGGACTTCAGGATCCACCTGAGATCAGAGCTCATGAGACTGGGACTCAGAGACCTGCTGAAGGTCCAAACACACAAAACACCAAAAACTGACATGCAGCTGAATACTACTCTAGTTAAAAAATTAATAGCAATATTATCTTTATAAAATATCACAAGGACTTTAAATATGTTTGCATTTATGTAATTATAATTTTTATATTGTTGCTAAAAGAAATGTGCAGAAACTCAACTGAATCAATGAATCGGCTTTGTAGAATAAATCAGATGACCAGTGTTGTTTTAGTATCATTGAGATACTATTATAGTTTTTATTAATATAGTGAATTAGTTTGTTTTTATAGTTCTCTTTTCATTTTCATTTTAGCTAATGTTTCAGTTTTGTCATTTTTAGTACATTTTTTTTATGTCTATATAGTTTTTATTCATTTTTATTTCAGTTTTAGCTTCAGTTATTTAGTACATAAATTTAAACTCATTTAAAATGAGAAATGTCTTGGCAGCTAGGTGAAAAAAAAGCTTTTTATATATACTTTTTATTTTGGTTAATGTTCATTTTGTTTGTTTATTTATTGTTTTGTTTTTTTGTTTTTTAAGTGGTATTAGTTTTAGGTAATGATAATAATCCTGGATCTGACAGTGTTTTATGTCTCAGCTCTCGTCAGGGATGTTATAGTGAACTGCAATTAAAATTAAAACCATTAAAATAAATAAATAAATAAAATACATGCATACATAATCAACAGAAATAAAATATTAATAAAAAAATGAAAACGTATTTAATTTTAGCAAGTTTCCAATGCAACATTTCTCATTTTTAGTTTATCTTGTAATAAAACAACTAAAACTGAAATTAAAACTATATAAACTTTAAACATATAAAAATGACAGAAGCGCACAAAAAAGTTACTAAAACATTGAAATTAAAATGAAAACAGAAAAATATAAAAATTAAAAATACTAATAAAACCTATGTTAGTATCTCAGTTATTCTGAAATAATCTTATGCACATTTGCAATACAACATGACCAATCATTGTTTATTTTTTCACTTGAAGTTCATCACAACTTGTTACTGTCTAACTCATCACTAATTTATATAATGGCACAATTAATTTCAGTTTCACTTAGATTCTGTGTTTGTGTGTATAGGAGGTGAGGTCCATAGAGAACGAGGAGCTGAAGGTTCAGTTGCAGGTGTTTGAAGAACAAGCTGATGAAGACTCTGAAGATCTTCGCTCCCGGTTGGACGACGTCCGTCTTGAGATGGAATATCCTTTACTGCTGACTTTAATCTGTTTAAGACACTTTTGAAGAGCTTTGGATTCAGTGCTGGGCTTTGTAGATGCATTATTTCCGTTGTAGATTTAATATTGTATTGGATCTGATTGTAGTTCAGAAACTGGCCACCAGGTGTCTCAAAAGTGCAGAATCATTATTACAAGCTGAGGCGATCCTTCAGCTCATATTTTACACTCTACAGAGGGTCATATCACAAAATACAGGATTTTGCCTCACTCTTTTAAAAAAAAACATGTTGTTTTCCCATTTGAAGACATTTCATAACAGAGGTCATTTACATTTAGAAGGCACAGTAGCAAAATAAAATAAACAAAACAGTCTTGTTTTATTGTCAGTGAGGAAATGAAAATCTGAATTATGACTGGTTTTGTGCAAGAAGCTTCAATTAACATTGGAAGTGGGCTATAAATACAAAATATAGTTTTGTCCACCAGGTGGCATCAGAAAGTCTAGGCTGGATCTTGTGTGTTTTTGTCATTTGCAAAAGATGAACAGCAAGAGAAAAAAAAGTACTGTTTAATCGAAATACTTATTTGAGAGTTGCATCAGTCTTAGAAATGATCACAGTAGAGCTGAATGAAATATAATATTAATGTAATATTCACTGCAGGTGTTATTTTAGAGTTATGTTTTATATTTCATATTATTTGTTAAAAATATTTCTAAATGATTTTCATTTATTTTTTAATTATGTTTTAGATTGTCAAATAATTTTAGTATTTGAGGCTTACTGAGACTTCAGTTAATACCCCAGGGAACATTTCTAATTTTCATTTAGATTATTTTTTCATCAAATATTTTAGTATTTGAGGCTTACTGAGACTTCAGTTAATACCCCAGGGAACATTTCTAATTTTCATTTAGATTATTTTTTCATCAAATATTTTATGTCAGCATTGTCTATTAGAATTTTATTTATTTTTTCTTAAATAGGTTTAGTTTTAGTTACCAGTAATAAGAAGACTGAACAGATGTATTTTCAGTTCTGGAAGGTAAACTACATCAGATGTTGTTCTTTAACTGTGTTGTCACTGATGTGACTGAAGTCTTCCAGATCTTGATGAACACAGTGAAGGACTCTAAAGCTGAACCTCTCTTCCTGTCTCTGATGCAGCACCTGCTGCTGGTGCGAAACGACTACATGGCCAGGTACGAGCGCTCACCTTCACCCTGCAGTGACCTTTAACCCTGTCGGAAAACTTCACAAGTCACAATTGAATTTTGAGCCAGCTGATGTGTGCTATATTGATGAAACTGTGGCTGACAACTTGACATGCATATACAAGCGTGAGCTTGAGAGGATATTTGACTGTCAATCACTGATGTTACAGCTGTCAACTGCTCTCAGCTTATGAAAAATGGCAGAAAGTGATGTTATTGTGTGCTTGCAGAGCAAGAAAAACACCTGTCAAAACTTTGGACAGGTAAAGGAAGGGAAGAAAAAACCTGAATTGAATAAAAAAAAAAAAATGCAACCAGACAGAACGCACAGGGGTCAGACACAATCCAAAGTCCAGTGTGCTCCCTATCTGTCTACAGAGGCAACATAATAAATGAAAGGAACGCTGTGATGAACGCTTTTCTCTCTTCATTAACTATATTAGATGATGATTTTACTGTTCTCAGGGATTGTCTTCGTCTGAAGGATGAATTTAATCAAAGCAAGGCATCTTGGAAGGTTGTGTAATTCTACTCTTTACTGATTCCAGCAGCCTTTAAGTGGCCAGTGATGACTTGACTTGCTGTAGGCGGGTCTCTAGGTTGTGGAACAGAGCTAATGTCTTTATTTAGGTTAACTGTCGCTGTGGTTATGAGTGTAACTGAGTTAGAGACGAGGAATGATTTTGGTGTCCTGTCTGTACAGACATTATTGGATCTGCTCCCGTTGTGTGTACATGATAATTTAAGAGTCACATCTCATTGCAAATACAGTGACTGTGTGATCATAGACCAGGAATTATTTAAAGCGATAGCTCACTCAAAAATAAAAGTTCTGTCGCAGTGTTATTTATATGCTAGTATGTATTTCAATTTTAGTTTTCTGTTTTTATATTTCCATTTGAAATTTTTAAATATGAATTGTAGTGATTTGGTCATTTTAAAAATATTTCTATTTAGCTTTTATTTATTATAATTCAGTTTTAGTCATTTTAGTACTTAGGTAACAGTTCTAATTTTTGTTAGTTTTTATTTTTAATTTTAATTTAATTTTAATTTTACATTTTATTTTATTTTATCGAGTGAAAATGATTTTCAGTAGTTTTAGTTCTGGTTAGCAACAACAACAACAGTGCATTTGCACACCCCTTCTGTTGCTCCAAACCTGTATGACTGACATCTCTGGAACATAAAAGAAGAAAAAGACTTGTTTCTTACGCAATTGCAATGAACGGAAAACTCTTAAGCCTCAAAGTATGCAAAAGCATTATAAAAATATTTTGTACAACCCTGGTTCTATATTACACATCTTCTGAATTCGTATGATAGCTTTATGTGAGGAACTGACAAACAATAAGCTGTTATTCAAAGCAATTCTGTGCTTTCATAAGTACTGATGTCTAATTTGTAAAGGTATTATTTTGTTTGATTTGAATCTTTACATTGAATCTGTTGATTTGGTTGACAGTTCTGCTTCATTTGGTTGTGAATTAGATCATTGAGTTAGTGAAAACCAGATCAGTCCAATCACATCTCACTGGAGGTACAGACTTTCAGTAATTATAACCTATGTTTTTCACTGAGTGAGTCATATGGACTGCTGTTCTGATGCTTTTACCTCAGTCTCTATTCAGTATAACAACATGAAAAAGACAACCAGCACAGTCTTTTCAATTTTTCTTTTATGTAACACAAAAGAAAAAGTCTTACAGGTTTGGAACAAAATGAGGGTGACTAAATAGAGGCAGAATGATGATTTTTGGCTGAACTGTCCCTTTAAGAGACAAGATCGTAGTTATTCTCATGAGTGAGTTTGAGTTTATGGATAAAGGAGGGAAACAGGAGAGATGGATGCAGTCAGAGACGAGGAGACGTTTGATTGATGGGCAGCAGGAGGCGGTTGCCGACGGCGACCAGCTCTAAATAAGAACCCAGCCACTGTATGACACCCCCGCTTCAATTAACTAGCAGACACACACAAGCATGTACACAC
>JAFVLL020035404.1:22500-31202 GCA_021397915.2 Tor tambroides
TCCCTTCTAAACTTCTTTCCATACTTCCCTCTCTTCTTCCAAGCTTCTCTCCGCACCCTATATTCTTCTATATGAACTTCCTTTCCTTCAAAATTTCCAAACTTCCTTCTTTTTTCATCTTTCCTTCTATCCAAACTTCCATGTGAACTTCCTTTCAAACATCTTTCCATACTTCCATTCTTGCTTCCGTACTTCCCTTTGAGCTTCCATGCATACTTGCAATACCATACTGTACTTCAGAACTTCCTTCTGTACTTCCATACTTTTCATACTTACTTTTGTACTTCCTTCTGAACTTCCTTTCAGATATCATTTTACACTTCCATCCCTCCTGTTATACTTCCTTACTTCCCTTTGAACTTCCATGCATACCACGCTCTACACTTCAGAACTTCCTTTCATACTTCCTTTTGTACTTCCTTCTGAACTTCCTTTCAAACATCATTCCAAACTTCCATCCTTCCTGTCATTCCTCCTTAATTCCAGATGAACTTCCATGCATGCTTTACTCTCTACTTCTGTACATTCTTTCAAATTTCCTTCCTTGCGCATTTTCCTTTGTGCTTCAAATTTTGCTTGCATATTTCCTATTGTACTTCCATTCTCTCTGCCACCTGTGATCTCATTATCATATCTCACCAGAAACCACTCCCATTGGCTGCTGACGTCAGCGCTGACCCTCTCGCTGACTCACCGCTTAAACTAAGCTTTGTTCGCTTTCCTGAGACTCTTTTGGTTTGTAACGCCACACATGCGAGTGATATTGATCTGGAGTTCAGAGAGACTTTAGGGTTTGAGAACAGACACAGAAGAGTTTTCCAGGAGCTTTAGATGTATAAATGTATGCTGCCCTTTGTGTGGTGATTTTCAAAGACGCTTTTGGGTTTCTTATTTTAGTGTGAGTTTGAGATGGGATGGAGCGAGCAGCAGATTTTAATTAGATCGTTCAGTAATCAGAGCACGAATCACAGGAGGAAAAGAGACTCGTCGCAGTGAAGGGCACTTTACACACACACACACACACACCTCTAAAACCGTCTATTCACTCGCTGCCTGTCTCTCTTTTTCTCTAGATAACATGGTTGATCAGACCAAAGTGGAAATCAGTGAAGCTAAGGCCACGGAGCTGGAAAAGAAGGTATTGACTCGGACAAACACACGCTTGAGCCTGGAAGAATGACACAGATTTAAACTAAATCATTGTCTGCTGAAATACATCGAATGGCCCTCCAATATCGATCAACATCGGCAGATCTAGTGCGGCAAACACACACACACACACATGCAGCCCTGCTCCCAGACGCCCCCCGCTGTCTCAGCGCGCCTGTCAGTTGACAGATGTGTAATTTGGGAGGTGAGATGAGCAGAACGGAGATTTCCTGTCTCTTCCTGACATCTTCCCTCCAAACTCACCAAACACAGTCTACAATTACCCTGCGTGCGTGTGTGTGCGTGTTTGTGTGCCTTTATCTGAATGCATGTACTGTTGTGGATGTATGCTTCTTGTGTGGGTTTCTCAAAAAAACATATCCGGGTCATATTTCACTCCCAAATCCAAAAAAAAAAAAAAGTAAAGAGAGTACAGCCTATTATTAGTACTTTTTGTTCCGTTGTGACATTTTGATTACAATTAAGCAAAATTAACCCTCAAATTCTCATTACCATGATGCATCCTGATGTTTTACTTTCTTTTTTTTTTTGTGCTTCTCACTAATGATTCAGATTACATTCTCATTAATGTAACAGTGTTTTCCGACTGTGTTGCAATTAAAAGTGGATTATTTTATGTACTTTATTACGTTTTTGATTATTTTTTTTAATTTTTTTTTTAAATTATCACCACAAATTAAATATAATGCTGTGCAACAAATTCTACCGTGATGGATAAATGTTTCAGCTAAAAGTTACACGTTTTTTTTTTTCACATGACATTAATGACCATGATATTTGTTTTTCATGACAAACACATTAAAATCTTAAAATTCTCATTACCATGGTTCATCATGATGTTTTATTTTAATTTTAATGCAACTTAGTAATGATTCTTATTCAATTCTCATTGCTGTAATACAATGTTTTCTTACTGTATTACAATTGACTAATGTTATATAAAGATTAAAATTATTTTAATGAAAATCATTAATTGGAAATTCATTGATGCAGCAAATTCTGCCATTATGTATAAATGTTACAGATGACTGTATATTTTACATTAAAAATAAATTCATTTCATTGCTATATTTTCACGACAATTAGGCAGTTAAGTTCTCAATATGAAACAATATCATTTTCATGACTGTAATACGTCCAGATGTTTAGATGGTTTTCATGTTTTATATATATATATATATATATATATATATATAAATAAAACACACATAATATTTGGCATTTTGATACTTAAGCTGGAAGGCAGTGCAGAAAATAAAAATACTAAATGCTGTTTAAAACTCTTATAAATCAATGAATCTTTAATAAACAAAGATGCTTTTAGGCAAAATATTTTTTATTTTTTGGGTGTGCAATGTGACCTTGACACATTCTTGACAAGTTTCCTGAGATTTACCCTTCTCTCTGTGTGTGTGTGTGTGTGTGTGTGTGTGTGTGTGTGTGTGTGTGTGTGTGTGTGTGTGTGTGTTTCTTTGTCAGAGCTCAGATAAAGTAAACACTGCAATACACTCTGCTTTTATTTTTACATTTGTGCGAGTTGAGTGTGTGTGCTATTGGGCTTGTCAGGCGAGTGTTTACTCTTCCTCTCTCTTCCCCTCCTTCCCTTTCTAATTCAGAGTAATAGCAGTGTGTCGTCAGAAGAGTGACAGCAAACGACTCTCATTACTTACCCATGGAGAAAGTGTGTGTGTGTGTGCGTGCGCGCGTGCGTGTGACCCTTCCATTTCCGCTGCTGTCACGTAATTGCATGTCTGGCTTGCAAACACCCGCCGTCAATGTCACCGGAAATTGTCAACGTCTGTCTGTGTGAGGCAGAAGGACAGATTTTGTGGAAGTTTGTGAGGTGAATACTAAAATCCACAGAGGCTCCATTTCGGCTCAGATTTGTTCTTGAATCTGTCCTCTGAGTCGCCCGAGCTGACAACAACAACAACCCACCTTTATAGTGATAAACTGAGGGTCACTGTGTAAACACAGGTCACCTGAGAGTTTATTGATAACACAATATATCACTTTGGTCAAATAAAGATTCATACTATTTTTGCAGTATATGCTCTACACAGTATACAAACACACTGCCCTGCTTGAGATTCTGCATGCGATGCACTTGACCTTCTGGATGACATGCACAGAATTATACATGCAGTGTAATGAGATCATGTGATGTGCTGTAGCATATTGCGGTTTGAAATGTTTTTAGCATATTATTTATTTTTTAAGTGCCCTACACAGTATACACTACTGTTCAAAATTTTGGTGTCAGTAGCATGAAAAAAAAACAAACTGAACTTTAATCCACTTAAATAAAAACAAAAATCAATGTTCAGTGCTCAGTAGTAAGTTTTCAACATTGATAATAATAAGAAATGTTCCTTGAGCAGCAAATCAGCATATTAGACTGATTTCTGAAGGATCATGTGACACTGAAGACTGGAGTAATGATGCTGACAATTCAGCTTTACATCACAGGAATCAATTACATTTTGCAATGTATTCACACATAAAACTGTTATTTTGAATTGTAATAATATTTCACAATATTACTGTTTTTACTGTAATTTTAATCAAATAAATGTAGTCTTGGTGAGCAGAAGAGACTTCTTTCACAAGCATAAAAAATGTACAGGTCTCAAACCATTCAAAAGGTTTTGACTTAACTTTCATTTGCCATAAATGTGTGTTTTGTGACCTTTCTACACATACTGGTGGTTTATGCAGATGCATGATGTTCTGATGATGGATGCTCTGTTCTGTGCAGCTGGACGCAGAGTTGACGGCCCGTCACGAGCTGCAGGTGGAGCTGAAGAAGATGGAGGCCGATTATGAGCAGAAGGTTATGGATCTGAGCACGGAGAAAGAAAAGCTGGGGAATGAGAAGACTGACCAGGAGAAAGAGAACCAGGGCCTGCAGTCAGAAATCAGCCTGCTCAAAGAGAAGGTACAGGACTGTAGCATCACATCCACAGGAAGTGATGTCATTTAGAGGAGAAACGTGCCATTTCTGAATTACCAGCTTTGGTTAAAAGGCCCAACATAACTTTGGTTCAACCAATGGTGTGAGTTTAGGGCAGGAATTCCTGTTTGTTTAAATTTGGTTAACTCTTTTCACAGATTTCCAAAAACAGAAACAGAATTTACAACAAATATATTTTACAAATATTTTAAATATACAATTATATTTTTTGCTTTTCCAATTGCTTCAATAGCAAAAGAAAAAAAATTCCACAGTAGATTTTCTGACTTTCCAACAGCGTTAACCATTTTTCTGTAATTACTATGTAATATTAGGTGTGTAAAAATAACTGTAGAAGGGGTTCGTTCGTTCATTATTTTATTTTATTTTATATATTTTATTTTTAATTTTTTTAATTATTTTAATTTTTATTTAATTTTTAATTTAATTTAATTTTTTATTTTTATTTAATTATTTATTTTTTGACAGCCAAAATTACTGATTTTTTTAATGGTTGTTTTTTAGAATTTGTGTAGAATTAGAAATTTTGATTTTATAATTAGGACACCACATTTACTACAGTGTATATATATATATATATATATATATATATATATATAGTTTAAAAAAAACTTTAAAAAATGATTTTTTTAATGTATTTTTTTTAAATATTTTTTTTAAGAACAACATAGCAAATCCTTACATTTATTTAACAAAATGACTGAAGATAGCAAGTCTTAATTAAAAAAAAAAAAAATTATATATATATTAAAAAAAAATTTATTCTGTTAATCA
Source organism: Tor tambroides (assembly GCA_021397915.2). Lineage (NCBI taxonomy): Eukaryota > Metazoa > Chordata > Actinopteri > Cypriniformes > Cyprinidae > Tor > Tor tambroides. The sequence continues at coordinate 27,419 of JAFVLL020035404.1, forward strand.
ACTAATCAGTCAAAGTCATGTTATTTTCTGTATTTTATTTTTTAAACATTATTAAAGTTTTTAATTATTTTAAACTCAATTTTTGTCAGTTTATCAGAAAACGTGTCTATCTTAAGTTATTTTTCTTCTTAAATAAAAATAAAATATGTCCCTGTAAAATAAGACACCACATATTAAGAAAGCTGCAGTGTGGCAAAATACATAGGATTTTAAAGTACCAGACTGCTTCAATAAATCCAAAAACAAATTCAGCACACATTTTCCAGTAACGCACCCAGACGAGACTCTCTGTTGCTCTATAAATAAGTGGGCAGTTCTTGACCAGAATAAACTGCAAAGTCGACCAGATTGTGTTTCTGTGAGACTAGAGAGAAGTATGAACAGAGAAGAGAGTAAACAAATGTGAGAGAAGGAGAGATATTAATAGAACAGGAAGGACAGAACTGATGTTTGTGGGTTATCTAACAAACACAGAGGCGCTACAGATAATTACAGTGGAAAGAGATGAAGCGCAGCCGTCAGCAGAAGTTCAGATGTTTGGACGCTCCATCTGTCCATCCACATACAGTCGGAGAGAAGTTGCTGAGCTCAACCAAGCCGTCACCTACAGATAAACAAGCATCAAAAAGTTCAGCTAGAACCCCGTGAACTACTTCAGATTCTCTCTCTCTCTCTCTGATGTGACATTAGCAGGCTGGTCATTTTTAATGAGTTCTGCCAAGTTCTGGGTAAATAAATTATGCTGCTAATTAGACATGAATTTAGACACTCCCTCATGTGCTTCCAACTCTGGCCTGACCTTCTTCTGTCTGTCTCTCCCTCATCAGTTAACTAGATTTTTACATTTTATGCTGAAATCGTGAGCAATGCCTCCCATGCTATGGTGTTCATGATTTGTCACAATTTTATCGATAACCTAATTTACATGCCAAACTTAAATAAATAGTGATATTAACATATTCCTAATCCCAAATTATCGTGTAAGAATAGTTAGAGATAATTGACTTTTGTATTATTTTGTCAAAAAATTTCCCTGTTTTCTCAAAATATGTCAAATAATCCAAGACTGTAGATAAACAAAACTACAGATTAAAAATTATATATTGGAACGCAAAAAAAATAACATGACTTTATCCAATGGCTTTATTCTTTATCTAATTTGATCATTTAATAGAATAATCAAAAGAATTATGAAAATAGTTGATATATTTAATACAATGTATAATATAAGAAATGTTTATCCATTGAGTATTTTATTTTTTAATTAAAATAAAATGTTTGCATTTGATAGATTTCATCTCTTTTCACTGTTATAGTGTAAGATTTGTTTATATCGAGATGATTGACTTGTATTATTTTGTCAAAAAAAAAAAGATAAATTGATGCTAATAAATGTTTAATGGAAATGGAAGTCCAAAAACTACAGAATAAAAATTAGAAATGTAATATAAATTTCAGTGGAACACAAAAAAATAAGTTAAATAAAATATACAGGAAATAACATCACTTTATCATTTTTTTTTTATTATTGGAGGAAATCATTTAAATAAAATGATCAAAAATGATCAAAATAAATGTTAGTTGCAGCTCTGTGTTTATTATATTATATTATTGTATATTATATTATTATAATGTCTATACATTTATATATTTTTTTAAATAAATCTCCAATCCATTGATTTAATATTGAGCATTTTAGTTGTGAGAGAAAAAGGTCACAATTAGTAAAAAGCTGTGTGTGTGTATGTATATATATATATATATATATATATATATATATATATATTTATTATTTTTATTTTTTTTTTGTGGTGGGGAAAAATAATTGTGAAATGTAAAATCTTCTTGCAATTCTGAGTTTATATTTTGCAATTATGACTTTTTCAGAATTGCGAGTTTATATTTTGATTTGCACCTTTCATTTTTTTTCTTCTGTGGCAATAACGGGCTTCAAAGTGTCGTTTTTAATCAAAGCACCTCTTTGTTTCTTCTGGTTCTCAGATTGAGAAGCTCTCAAAAGATCTCAAAGAAGCCAAAGCGAAGGTCATCACTGTACATGTGCCTGTGGCTCCGCCCCCCAGCCAATCAGCTTCCTCGGTGCCACCTCCACCTCGTCCTGGTGAAGCCTGCCTCCCTCCTCCTCCTCCACCAGGACAGACGGTCATGCCCCCACCGCCGCCTCCTCCACCTCTGCCCGGAGCACCTGGCCTGCCTCCCCCTCCTCCACCGCCTCCGTTGCCTGGAGCACCTGGTCTGCCGCCGCCCCCTCCACCTCCACCTCTTCCTGGGGCACCCGGTATGCCACCACCCCCACCTCCTCCGCCCTTACCAGGTGCACCTGGAATGCCGCCTCCTCCTCCGCCTTTACCGGGTGCACCTGGAATGCCGCCTCCTCCTCCTCCTCTACCTGGAGCACCTGGTATGCCACCGCCTCCGCCTCCTCCACCCGGGATGCCCGGTATGCCTCCTCCACCTCCTCCGATGGGTGGTCCTGGGATGCCTCCACCCCCTCCGGGCGGGTTTGGTGGATGGGCGCCTCCTGTTCCTCAGCTGCCCTTCGGCCTCCAGCCTAAGAAAGACTACACACCTGAGGTGCCGCTGAAGAGAGCCAACTGGAGCAAGGTGTGTATGTTCCCCAATGTCTGCACCTCCTATAAATGCCAGTACATTTTCCTCATCAGCGTCACTATTAGTCTAACGACCATTAGAGAACTAGCTACAGCTGTTTAATGCTCAAACTTGGTAATGATTCTAGAGGAGAAGGGCACAAAAATGAAAAACAGTCAGGCTTGGCACACTTTTCTAGAACAAATCACATCAAAAAGTGATTCAAAAGCTACATAAAAATAGTAATAAGTAAATTAATGTGTATTTCAATGAAACACATGAATAAATTATATTATTAATATTATAAATCATATTGGCAAATAGTTTTTTTTTAATGTATACCTACCTAAATTAATGTTAATTATTTATTCATTTATTTGAATGAAAATTCATTTTTGATTTCTACTTAAAACAAGAAGAAATAAAATGGTTTGCCAATGGGGTAATAAAAATAATATTCTCTGAAAATAAGACTTGCCATGTTCTCATCAGCACCACACACTTAAATTATTACAGTATAATATTATTAACATTATAAATGGTATCGGCAAAGAATTGTTTGTTAGATGCATTAGATGCATTGCACAAGATTTTTTGTGGAAATACACAGCATTATGAAATACATTACAGGCAAATCATGTATAATTAAGAGTGGTTAATTATTGCACATTTGGCTGGATTGCTTTCATAACAATTTTAAACCCCAATTGAGATCAGTTTTTGCATTCTGCTGCACTGTTTTTCTGTTGTTTAAAAATACAAAAAAACTTGCATAATAAAAATACAAAATTCATGTAACTTTCAGTACAACACAATATATACAATATATTCTCTAATGCATTCTCTGAAAGCAAGACTTGCTTCTCAAGTAAACTGATCTTGGTTTAGATATGGACACCAAGAGAAAAGTACTTATAAAGAAGATTTTTTGTGTGTGTGTCAGCATAGCCATAGTTTCAACCGCATGTCGCCCACTTGGAGTGGAAGTGACACGCGTGACGAGGAGCTGTTGATCATGAACACGCTCCTCTCCTCCTCTGATCTCTCTCTTTCTCTCTCTTTCCATCTCTGGCTTTTCCTCACCCTCCACAAGAGTAAAAACATCAAAACGGTCCTGTCTCCTTTTAGCCTAAAGCTACTCTTTAATGGCTTCAGTGGAATTCATGAGTGTTTAGAG